>QNUK01001303.1:0-79918 GCA_013621035.1 Clarias magur
TGTGACCATTGTGAGTTTTTCTTTCATTGACCGAAGGGTACCAACAATTTTGTCCACGTGTGTATATGATTAGAATTGACTAAAAAATACACGAATGTCAGGACATGTCAGAACTTCTTCAGGGCCTCAAAACACTTCCAGATCCAATGATTTGAGCCATTTGCAAACAAAAAAGGTCCCCATTTGCATTACTTTTGGTACGGTCTTCATAACATTAGAAATTCTGTCATGTGACACTTGGATACCTGTTATAAACAAGAATGCCATGCACTTAAAAAACATTTATTCTTCATTACTTTGTACTGTACTCATTTATAATCCAGTATATGAAGCGCAGTGGTCAAGACACGAAGCTTAAATAGGAACAATTCTAATGTTAGCTTGTTGAGCATCACAACAATCACTAATAGTAATACATATGCAATGAATATTATTTTTGCGGAAAAAAAAACACTCTTCTTTTCTTTATATATCCCTGTTTGTTAAGAAGCTGGATCAAAGCACAGGGTGAGCCATGATATAGGGCCCCTGGAGGATCTTATTTCAGCAATGGTGTGCAACACGGTATTTCATATATGTATGTTACTTCCAATCAGGCTAATACAATGAAAAAACAAAGTTAATCATAAAAAGTAATAGGTGATGTGACCAAAATATTATTGTAGACAGTATATATATAATATCATAATAATAATTATTGTTTTGTTACCAATAAAGAACATTAATTATTCTCCAAAAGTAATCCAAAATTAATAATGTAAATGATTAAATCCTGTAATAGTTGAAGTGGCAATTTTTATAAAATTACAGACGATGATATTTGTAATTTAAAAATGCATAATCCCAACAACGCCCTGTTAGTGGAAAGTAATGAATGTGGGTAAGTTGAGTGTTTTTCTTTCTGTAGGATGCCTCTATTCCATGCCTTTTTACTGGTGCAGTACAAAAAGAAAAAAAAGTAGAGGTAAGAAAATATTTTATTTGGATTTGTGCACAGGAATGACAAGACCAAACATTTTTCCAGCTGTATGGTATGTTTGAAGCAGCTTTTCTTTAAAAAGTTTGGATGACAAAACAAGACATTTAATAAAATGTGGTCATAAAATCAATCAAGGGACAGTTGTGTAGATAAAAACCAAAAAAAGGGTTGAAAGAAAAAAAAAGCTTTAATATCTACAGAGGTACTTAAGTCAAATTCGTTAGGCATTACGTAACAACATTTTGAAATCCCTTAAAGAAATGAAGAAATGTCCTGAAGGTCTGTTGTGTGTTCCAGCAAAATAGATTGTTTCGCTTAGTGTGTTAATATGTACATTGTCTGAAGTCTCTGGAGTCCTTGAACCTGGGAGGCGGAGCAGAGATGGCATCCCTGAACCCGGTAGGCGAAGCAAAGACGGCGTCCTCGAACCCAGGCGGTGGAGCAGAGATGGCGTCCTCAAACCCGTGAGGTGGCATAGACATGGAGTCCTCGAAACTGCAGTGTGCATGTCTCTAATCCATCTGGCAGATACTGCAGCATATCCTCGTCACCAGACAACGCAGCTATACTAGAGTAGAGTATCTTGCAGAGACAAGGCCGAAAACAACTCGGGAGGTTCAGGCAGGGCGTGGCTCAGGCAAGGCATGGCTCAGGTTGCGAGCTGTCCATCTATCAACAAAAATTATGTTAAATAAAATACTGTTTTTAGTCATTTACCAAAATATAAGTTGTTTCATTAATATATATTTCTTAATATACAATAATAAAAAATGTATTTGATTATTTTGAGCCAAATCTGTGTCTAGATGGTCTGTCACCAGTGGTTGCGAGGAGCTGTACTGCCCCTACTGGTGGTGTTGTGTACTGCGCTGTAAATAAACAGGATGAAGCCCCTTCTTGCATGTCTGCTTTTAATTTGGTACAGACGTTATATAGACCTATTAACAAAAATGATCTATAATTTTAAGTCTTAATGCACATACTTCGCCTATAAAAAAAAAACATGAAGTTGCCTATTGTTTCAGTGCTTAACTCTACACCAGTATTTTGTTTTGAGATCCAGAATTGAATTAAACACATCAAATGTAAATCAAGTGTTTGCTTTACAATCACAACATGGAAATACGTATCTTCCTCATAGTTTTGATTTTATAAACAGTCACATTTCGACATGTGACTATAGACAGTATCCAATGAAATATGCTGGTCTCTAAGAGGTAAATTTAAAAATAAACATTATGTTTATTTTTAAAAATCTCCTTGTATACCTTCACTGAAGTCGTGTCCGTGGCGTTTCCTCGGAGGAGAGGGTGCTGAGGGCTTTCTGAGACACACTCTCAGGTCCTGGCTGCTGGTCTGTAGGAGGCTAATAAAAAACAAAACAAGCAAACATATTTAAAAATATAAATATCCTTGTATACCTTCACCGAAGTCGGGTCCGTGGCATTTCCTCGGAGGAGAGGGAGCTGAGGGCTTTCCGAGGTCCTGGCTTCTTTCCTTTCTCTGCAAAGAGGAAACGAGACGATTTTTAGACACTTTTATTATTATTATAATCATATTTGAGTCTCTAAACAGTTCTCCCACCTGTAATGCGGCATGGGGATGTAGTAACCCGTGCGCGTGCTTTCCTCGTCTTCGTGAAGCCTGCCTTTCGTCCTGTGCGCGTGTCCTCGGTTCTTGCATCCCGGTTCGGAGCCTCTGTGTGCGGCTGAACCTGCAGAGCATCAGGCCTCTTCTTCGCTGCTTTTACCGCCTCCTGGTAGAACGCCGGTGTCGCCTCCACCGCCGCTCCCTCCCACTCGTAGTCTCCGAGCAGCGGCGTCCCGGAGGCGAAGTTAAAATTCCACTGTTCGTCCTTTCCGGAGATCTCGCGCAGCTTCGCCTCGATGTCCCGGTCCAGCTCGTCGTGATCCACAGGTCCGAACAGACTCCGGCGCACGATCCTGCGCGGGCGCTGAGGGGAGAAGTCCCGCCTCGCAGCTCCTGAAACCTGCACTCTGGACATCTCTGTCACTTCTTTCGCAGTAAATGTCCAAAAGTCGTATCAGAGACTCAGGGTGACAGAAACTTCAGAAAACAGTTGACTCTCGACTCTCACAAACAAGTTCAAAACTGGGTAACAGAGCGTTCAAGACAGTCGACTCGTTGCTCTCACAAACCAGTTTAAACCAAGCTGGTGCGCGATCTTTTAAAGAGCTCGTTGCCTGGCAGCAGCGTGCAGCGTCACGGGCGAGCGATCTGATTGGTCAGCGAGTGACCATCCTCTGCTCAGTATAGTGATGTTACGTATGACACCGAGGCTCCGAAGCTTGTGTCGAGCAGAAGTGGTGTTTTTAATTTAAGGGGAAATTATAATGAAAACAACTCATTAACCATATAATACATGAATATATGTGGTCATACGTTTTGTGTGGTTACATGACCAATAAAGGCGCCAGATATCCAGCTTAAAAAAAAAAAACATTACAAAAGCAGCAGTTTGTGTAAATATTTCATAAATGTCTTTGTAGAAATGTCTTTGTACATACGAATAAATGTATACATTAATTCTTTTGATCTGATTAATTACAAAATAGGAGTGTTTATAAATAAAGTCTCACTTCAAAGCATGTTTAGTGTCCCTGAGGGTCACGTGATCATTGACTAGCGGCTTTAAGGAATACTGTGACTGATTTGTCTTAGGTAAAGGCTTGTTCACATGTCTCACTTTTCCAGTCAGCACTGTGCCATAGTAGCTTGTTACAAAGATTATGTTTGAATGGAGCAACCAAGAAAGAAGTGAAGGATTTAAATTATTTTGGGAAGGAATTTCTCCCAAAAATCTAATTGCTGTAAAAATTCCTAAAACGTAGTCAGAGGCTTTCTCTCTTTTTTCTTTTTTCTCTGTCCCCTATTTTATCCAGGCATGAGATTCACACTGCGTCCAGTGGCTGGAGTTTTGGCATTGTGTGGGAACCGAACCCAGGCCTTATACATTGCAGGCAAGAAAATTACCATACTGCTTAAAAAGTTAAAGGAACTCTTTTGAATTGGAATATAGTAGCATCAAGGCAATTAAACTTGTGAGATGTTGATCTAGGCAGCTAAGTAGCTGAGGGCGGTTCATCAATTTCAGTTGCTTTGGTATTAATGAAACTAACAACAGGTGCACTCGAGTGGCAACAATGAGACAACTCTGACAAATGGTGTCACAGGTAGAGGCCACTGACATTTTTTACCTCCTAATCTTTTCTGACTGTCTTTCCCCCGTACAACGGCACCCTGACTATCATTAGGTATTCCTCCTGGTGCACGACAATGCCCGGCCTCATGTGGCGAGAGTGTGCGGGCAATTTAGAGAGAATTAAGGAATTGATACCACTGACCTGCCCCCATTCTTGCCTAATTCCACTAGAACTCCTCTGGGACATTATGTTTCAGTCCACCGAGGACACCAGGTTGCACCTCAGACTGTCAAGTAGCTCAATGATGCCTTGGTCCAGATCTGGGTTTAGATACCATATAGGACACCATCCCTCGTCTCATTTGGAGCATGTCCGTTGTTGTTAAGCATACAAGCATGTGGGGGTTATACAAACTACTGTACCATTCTGCATAAAATTTCAGCAAAATAGAATAATCTGTTGCATAATTTCTAATGATTTTTGTTGTGTATTTGAATTCAGTCTTGGCATTTTATTTTTCATCAAAATGTGTGGCATTCTATCATTTCTAACGCATTACCCAGTCCATATCATTATAGATATCCAGCATGATTTTTCCTATTGAGACCTGAAGTGTTCCTTCAATTTTTGAGCAATGTATATGCAGACACACAGGCTCTATTTGCTACACTAAATCTATCCACTACTGTAGATGTCAGTACAATCAGTTCTTAAATGGACCTTCTGGTAACACATTTTGTTACTTGTCTCCTTATTGATTGAACTTTGAAAATATTGACTGCAATAAAATGAGCACAAGAGGAGTAATTTTGTATTTGGGCAGAGTGTTTTTAAAAAAAAAATTTATGTTTCACAGAAACATTTATTACTGTTACTGTGTTATACTCAAACTTTCAGCCTGGTCTGTGCTATAACATGCTAGTTTATCTGACAATGGCTGCTAGCCAGCCAAACCAAAGAACCCCACATGTGTATGAAAGAAACTGCAAAAATATCTGAGCTTTTTAGCTTTCTTTGTAGAATGCTTGCAGGGTGTATGAAGATGGTGAAGTGATGAATGAAAGCTAAACTGTTAACTGTAGTGCCAGCATGACACTAGCATTTAGCTAGGTTGCTAGCTTTAAAAAGCTGAGGTGTTACAAAACACTAAGCTTCTTACAAATATGCACACTAGCCAACCCTCTCGATTTTTCCATAAACTTTTACTTTCTTTAATTTCTTTCTTTCTAAGGTTGGAACGAACACTGTGGAATATCTCCAGCAGGCTGAAGTGTCAAGGCCGAACCCCTACATCCTGATGTTGAGAGACAGCACTGCTCTCAGGCATTAGTGCTTCTGAGTAATAGTATCGTAATGATGTCACTGTTTAATTTGTTTTGTATTACTTTATCTTGTGCTTTTGAAAAATAAATATTTTTTCTATGATTTGTACATGTAATTGGGTGTTTATTGCATATATGTATGGTTTGCAAAACTTTTTTTTTTTGTAATAGACCAGTATATCAAAGTAATTTAACTGCTAAAACTGTTTTAGCCATAGACATGTAAAACATAAAAATAATAATAACCTATTTGTGAGGTAGAATTAACCCAACATTTCAGTTAATATAATGGGTAGAGTAGAATAGTTCTGGGTAGAACATTTGAACAATTTATGTGGTAGAATTAACCCAGCATTATAGTTAAATTTGACCTAGCATTTGGATTGAATATTTTACCCATCTTGCTGGGTTAAACAAATGACCCATATTGCTGGGTTAAATTAACCCAGCATGTAGTTGATCTAATATTTACCCAACAGCTGGGTTAAAAACAACCCGAACTGGGTTTTTTAGGGTGTTATACATATGTTATGAAATTAAATATGTCAAGTAATAGCAGTCAAGCATAGTTTTTCAGTGTGCGCCAACACCTGTATAAAACATCAAGAATGAAGATATTTTATTGAAATAAAAGTATAGGTATCATTTAAAATTTTTCCCTAATCAGATTTAGACATACCCAGCCAAAAACACTCACACGCTAAAAAAAATGCTGGGTTAAAAACAACCCATGCTGGGTTGTTTTTAACCCAGCTACTGGATAAATATTGGACCAACTACATGCTGGGTTAATTTAACCCAGCAAAATGGGTTATTTATTTAACCCAGCAAGATGGGTAAAATATTCAATCCAAATGCTAGGTCATATTTAACTATAATGCTGAGTTAATTCTACCTCACAAATAGGTTATTATTATTTTTATGTTTTACATGTCTATGGGTAAAACAGTTTAAACAGTTTAATTACTTTGATATACTGGTCTATTACAAAAGAAAACACTAAGTTTTGCAAACCATACATATATGCAATAAACAGCAACCAATTAATTGTACAAAACATAGAAAAATATTTATTTTTCAAAAGCACAAGATCAGATAATACAAAACAAGTTCAACAGGGACATCATTACTATACTATTACTGAGAAGCACTAATGCCCGAGAGCAGTGCTCTTCATTATCTCCCCACATCAGGATGTAGGTGTACGGCCTCGACTGACAGATATTCCACGGTGTTGGTTCCAACCTTAGAAAGAAAGAAAGTAAAAGTTTATTGGAAAATTCGAGAGTGTTGGCTAGTATGCATATCTGTAAGATGATTAGTGTTTTGTAACACCTCAGCTATTTTATATGTGTTTGCTAACGCTAGCAACCTAGCTAAATGCTAGCGTCATGCTGGCACTACAGTTAACAGTTTAGCTTTCATTCATCACTTCACCACCTTCATACACCCTGCAAGCATTCTACAAAGAAAGCTAAAAAGCTCAGACATTTTTGCTGTTTCTTTCATACACAGGTGGGTTCTTTGGTTTGGCTAGTTAGCAGCCATTGTCAGATAAACTAGCATGTTATAGCACAGACCAGGCTGAAAGTTTGAGTGTAACAAGGTAACAGTAATAAATGTTACATACAGTGAACAAATTCAGTCATCGGTGAGTGAAAGTGTGTATACAGACCTTATATTGAACGTTTACATTTCCTCTTAAATGCTTGAGGAGGAAGAAAAAAAGACACGAAGCTGACACAGCCACTGAATACACCGGTGAACTTCGGGGGAGGGGCGGTCTGATCTGTGATGTTAGCTGTCGCTAGCTAACCCAACTCCAACCCAGCAAGCTGGGTTAAACAAAAAGTACACAACTCCCTGTAAATAACCCAGAAATATTACCCAACAGAGGCAACCCAGCGTTTGGGTAATAAAAACAACCCAGCATTTTTTTAGTGTGTATATTCCAATTCAAAAGAGTTCCTTTAACTTTTTAAGCAGTATGGTAATTTTCTTGCCTGCAGTGTATAAGGCCTGGGTTCGGTTCCCACACAATGCCAAAACTCCAGCCACTGGATGCAGTGTGAATCCCAAGCCTGGATAAAATAGGGGACAGAGAAAAAAAGAGAGAAAGCCTCTGACTACGTTTTAGGAATTTTTACAGCAGTTTTCCTTCCCAAAATAATGTAAATCCTTCACTTCTTTCTTGGTTGCTCCATTCATACATAATCTTTGTAACAAGCTACTATGGCACAGTGCTGACTGGAAAAGTGAGACATGTGAACAAGCCTTTACCTAAGACAAATCAGTCACAGTATTCCGGAAAGCCGCTAGTCATTGATCACGTGACCCTCAGGGAAACTAAACATGCTTTGAAGTGAGACTTTATTTATAAACACTCCTATTTTTTAATTAATCAGAACAAAAGAATTAATGTATGCATTTATTCGTATGTACAAAGACATTTCTACAAAGACATTTATGAAACATTTACACAAACTGCTGTATTTTCCCTTAAATTAAAAACACCACTTCTGCTCGACACAAGCTTCGGAGCCTCGGTGTCATACGTAACATCACGATGGTCACTCTCTGACCAATCAGATCGCTCGCCCGTGACGCTGCACGCTGCTGCCAGAGCAAATGGGAATGGGAACCTTTTTTGTTTGCAAATGGCTCAAATCATTGGATCTGGAAGTGTTTTGAGGCCCTGAAGAAGTTCTGACATGTCCTGACATTCGTGTATTTTTTAGTCAATTCTAATCATATGAATGGGTAAAGTCTGTTTACACTGTGTTCAGCACAAACTGGGATACAGTAATATATGAGCAGCATGTATGCACAAGTTTTTATTTTGGAGAAAATGACAGTTATGGATGGTTATTGAAAACAGCAAAATAAAAAGTCACTGAAAGGCCACAAACCAGAATCATAACTTTTGTGTTCATTAGTTTTGTGAACTGGATCTTGTAGACTGGAGTTTTGTCTTCAAAATAATGTGATAATCATTCTGATCACTCATTTACGGAAAACTATTTCTTCAATAAAATTTTCTAAGCCTCTTTTTATTTATAAAGGCCATATGCAAAGAGGTGTGAATGACCATGAATAATGTTGTAATTACACCAGGGACGACAGAAACCAACATAATGAGGTGTATAATGAGTCTTTCAGATAGATATGTGACAGAGAGCGAAGTGCTACAATGAAATAATTTGAGGACAAAAGAAACAGATATTGGCGGCATGGTGATTTAGTGGTTAGCACTGTCGCTTCGCACCTCCAGGGTCCGGGATCGATTCCCGGCCAGGCTCTATTCCCGTCTATTGGTGGGTTTCCTCTGAGTACTCCGGTTTCCTCCCATAGTCTAAAGACCTGCAAATTAGGCTAATTGGCGTTCCCAAATTGCCCGTAGTGTGTGAATGAGTGTGTGAGTTTGTGTGTGTGTGTGTGTGTGTGTGTGTGTGTCCTGCGATGGATTGGCACCCTGTCCAGGCTATACCTCACCTCATGCTATAAGCCTCCTGGGATAGGCTCCAGGTCCATGTGAGCCTGAATACAGGATAAAGTGGTATAGAATACAGGATAAAGTATGTTATTTAGTGAGATATTGTTTGCTTGTAGTTTATTCAGAATATAGTTAACTGACAGGCAAATTAATTCAGACAAAAAAATCTCACTCTTATACCCTATGCATAACCTACTCACTCACAATGAAAATGTCCAGGATTGAGTGGAAAGAGACACAGATGATCTCATACACACAAGGCACATTTATGGCATAAATATGGATGTACAACAACATACATTCAGGGTGAAACAGTGCAAACAGGAACAGTGCACAATGAATAAAGGGTGTTAGGTTTGTAAAAGCCCAGTCTTACACCCTATACACAGTCATACCCTATACACATAAGCGAACATGGCATATCTGGCATTTCCATGGTGTTTTTTGCTGCTTACCATACACTGCTTTACAATGCACACAGACGCTGTGACTAGCAGTGGCAACATCCCTGGTATCCTAGGTCCATCCATGTGCTGGTTGTACGCAGTCAGCTACTTATTAAGAAAACAAATTCAATTCAAATTAAAAATCTTGATACTGTCCTACAAAGCTAAAAATGGCCCAGCACCCTCATCCTTCTCAACTCTAATCACAACACACACCGAAAAGGTGTACCTTTTTTAAAGGAGTGTGACCACTTCAACTATTTCGGGATTTGATAATTGAACATTAATAGCTTTTGATCATTTTTTCAAGAATAATTAATGTTCTATATTGGTTGCATTAAAAAATATTCTGGTATTTTACACTTCTTTTCTGGAAAAAATGACCATTATGATATTACATATATTGTGTGCAATCGTGGTAATATTTTGGTCATATAACCCAATAGTACATACATACTATTATATGAGGAGTGCAGTGGTCAGTACATTAAACTTAATTAGGAACAATTCTAATGTTTGTCTGTTAAGAATCACAGCAATCACTAATAGTGATAAATATACTGAATTTTATTTTTATGGGAACAAAACTCTTCCTTATTACAGCAATTGTAGGAATGTAGGAAACAGCACACAGACAGTAACCTGAACTCTGCCCTTCCCGTTATCATCCGCCTTTATGCTTATAATGCTGTCCTAATACTGTACATGGCAGAAATTTCTGAATGAAATGGCAGAATGTAAATCCTACTTGTAGTAGCCTGATAACAAGTCATGTACATATGTGAAATACCTCGTTTTGAACAATACACAATTGCTGTAATAAGATAGCATAACTCCTGATGTAAATTGAAAGCAATTTTTTGAAGAAAGGAAGAGTTTTTTTCCCTATAAAAATAAAATTCAGTATATTTATCACTATTAGTGATTGCTGTGATGCTTAACAGACAAACATTAGAATTGTTCTTAATGTACTGACCACTGCACTCCTCATATAATAAATTATACAGTAAATGAGAACAGTATATAATAATCAAGAATGAAGGTATTTAAAGTGCATTGCATTCTTGTTTGTAACAGGTATCCTGGTGTCGCATCACAGAATTGTTGAAGCAAAAGTAAAGCAAATATCGACATTACTGTTTTATTAATTTATCTATCTGTTCACATTGCTTTTGTCAACAATGTCATCATCATAAACATTCTCTATCGCATTGGGAGACCTTCAATTTTACAAAGAGGAATTTCAAAGAGTTTTAATAATGGAGTTCAACAATGATCCAAGTCTGTCACTAGTGATGGAGAATATGTTTAGTATTTTTGCCATGAATAAAGAGTTACCAACTGTTAGCAACATTTGCATGTATAAATCAATATTTTGTACATAATTTACATTATACAGTTTTGGCCAGCCAGACTGGATCTTTTTTTCTTTTTTAACAGAGAACAGAGATTTTGCATTATTTAATATTATAGCTATTTATTTGTGCAATATAATTTATATTCCATCTTTAAATGTAGAAGAAACTGGCAAGCATTGTGGCAATTAAATGCAGTAAATGGTAAATGCAGAGATTTGAGAAGGTTTTCAGATGAATAAAAAAAATCAGATATTGTTGATATAGTAAAATGGACTCCTCTAACAGGTTGTGTGGGTTCTCTAGGTTTGGACCAAAGCATAAAATGATAATGTTAGGGTTCTCTAGTATAAAGTACTAGTTTGCTTGGCATTTACACTGGCATTTTCAACATTAGACCAAAAGACACAACAGAAGGGATGAGGTCACAACCTGATTGGACAGATGATGATGATTTTGCGACAGAACTCATTGAACTTTCAAAACAATGCACTGTGCTAGACTGAATACGCTTGTTGCATTTTTTTTATATGGTGGTATATTTTCTAATTATTATTACTTTACCTGCTTACTTTCTTTTGCTAGAATGTCGACTCACATGATTTTTCAGGTCACATCTTGTGATGACTAATCTATTTCTTTTGTTGGATGGGTTTCATTGGTTCATGGTGTGTTAATGTTTTAATTGAATGGCACCAGAGAACTTTTGACAGCAGACTATGACCCCCAATTTCAAATGTTCTCGGTTCAGGTGGCACCATTCACACTTGTTTAGGTGATCTATCTATGCTCCAGAGTGCATTTTATTTGGCCCAAACATGTCAAGTGTAAACACATTCTTAGACACAATAAAAGTTACTTTAAACATAAAAACATATGTTTTACTTTCTAAAACTTTTTTGCCATTAAATTTTAAATTCTGATTTTTAATTGAGTATTTTTGGCTGGATACATTACATTCGGGTGAGGGAAAATTTAGAAAAGTGACCTATACTGTACTGTGCACAGTGCTGACTGGAGAAGTGAGACATGTGAAGGAGCCTTAACCTAAGACGAATCAGTCACAGTATTCCGGAAAGCCATTAATCATAGGCCACGTGACTCTCAGTTAAACTAAACATGCCTTCAAGTGAGACTTTATTTATAAATAGTCCTATTTTGTAATTAATAAGGTAAAAGAAATTATACATAAATGTATTCATATATGCAAGGACATTTATACAAAGACATTTTTATATTGAAACACACTGCTATTTTAATAATCTCTTTTTGTAAAGCTGGATATCTGGTACGTTTATTGGTCATGTAACCACACAAAACCACATATATTTATTATATATGTATATTATATATTACATTATTATATGGTTAATGAGTTGTTTTCGTTATAATATTTCCTTAACCCTTGTGTGGTATTCGGGGCTGTGGGACCCGTTTTCATGTTTTATCAAAAGAAATATCATACAATTTAGATTATTAGAGACGGGTCTAATAAAAGTGTGAAAATTTTAGGTCCTGTGTACCTTGACTCTGTCCTCCTCCTGTCTGGGACTGCTCTTAGTATATATATGTGTGGGTGTTTGTGTGTGTGTTAGAGAGAGTTTGAGTTTTGTGTTTCGGCCCTGTCGTCCCACACAAAGTCATACAACATTGTAGGAAAATTCAAGCATCGACACCTGTCTGCTCTCACATTCCCGCACACTTTACCGTCTGTCTTGTGGGGAACCATTTATTTGGGATTTATGTGGGATCTTTATTATGATCTTTATATATATATTATTATGTATCTTTATTTGCTCCTATTCTATCGCCTTTGTCATATCTCAAATTGGGGGCCGGGTGCAATAAATATAGCTTTGTGGTTCCTTATCACAACTTATCAAGATGGCCAAAAGATTCCCTGTAATTAAATTTGGAAGAGAAAGATGCTTTTGATGATGATGTAGAGGAAAAGGATCACATTTCCGACAGTGACTTTGAAGAAAAGTTTGAGACTGAGCATCAGTTAGTTTCAAAACGAAAACGAGATTGTCAGCTAGTAAGTAAAGATAAGAATGCTAGCAGCTATGTGATAAGAATGCAACCAGGGCCTAGGAGAGTGGCGGTTACTCATGTGCAGGACATTAAGTCTTCTATTGAGCTTTTCGTCACAGATTCAATCCAGAAAATGATTCTGGATTTCATTAATTTAGAAGGAATGCATGTTCATGGAACAAGGGGAAAGGAGATGGAGCAAACCTATTAACACCCACTTTGGGCTTTGTATCCTAGCTGGTGTTTTCAGGTCCAAGGGAGAATCCACAGAATCCCAGGATGCAGAAACTGGCAGAGAACATTTCCATGCAACAATGTCCCTGGAAAATCTCCACATCATTTCCAGGATTATCCACTTTGATAAATGAGATGACGGACAGCTTGATGGCAGAGAGACAATCTACTGTAACTGCCATCAGGACGGTGTGGGACAAGTGGGTGCAATGCCTCGCCCTATTTTTCTACCCTGGGTCAAATATTCTAGCTTGCAGCCAGCAACAACAACAAAAAAAAGTGTTGTGAAGTGTGTGGACCCAAGATGGACAGAGAAACACTATGTACTGTACATGCATCAAGAACTACATATGCACCCATACCCAGTAAAACTCTGCCCCTCGTGGGTTGTATAGGCTGGTATGAAAAGGCAAAAGGGTTAAACTTCTAATTAAGTTCATATAAATAAAAAAACAATAGTTTCTTCATTTGTTTTTACTCATATTGATGAACTTTTTATTACATTTTATTAAAAAAGAAAAAAAGAGTAGCACTTTAATTCATAAATGTGATATAACACAGGTAAAAGGCAAATGTAACAATATATCCTGTGTATATTGCTTGTAATCAGGATGAAGTAAAAATCTGTTTAATATTTTAATATAAAATGGATTGTGTTGAATTAAAAACTACAAAACGCAGCGGGTCCACTGCTGAATAACAAAAATATGAACACCACACAGGGGTTCAATTAAAAACACCACTTCTGCTCGACACAAGCTTCGGAGCCTCGGTGTCATACGTAACATCACTATACTGAGCAGAGGATGGTCACTCGCTGACCAATCAGATCGCTCGCCTGTGACGCTGCACGCTGCTGCCAGGCAACGAGCTCTTTAAAAGATCGCGCACCAGCTTGGTTTAAACTGGTTTGTGAGAGCCACGAGTCGACTGTCTTGAACGCTCTGTTACCCAGTTTTGAACTTGTGAGAGTCGAGAGTCAACTGTTTTCTGAAGTTTCTGTCACCCTGAATCTCTGACACGACTTTTGGACATTTACTGCGAAAGAAGTGACCGAGATGTCCAGAGTGCAGGTTTCAGGAGCTGCGAGGCGGGACTTCTCCCCTCAGCGCCCGCGCAGGATCGTGCGCCGGAGTCTGTTCGGACCTGTGGATCACGACGAGCTGGACCGGGACATCGAGGCGAAGCTGCGCGAGATCTCCGGAAAGGACGAACAGTGGAATTTTAACTTCGCCTCCGGGACGCCGCTGCTCGGAGACTACGAGTGGGAGGGAGCGGCGGTGGAGGCGACACCGGCGTTCTACCAGGAGGCGGTAAAAGCAGCGAAGAAGAGGCCTGATGCTCTGCAGGTTCAGCCGCACACAGAGGCTCCGAACCGGGATGCAAGAACCGAGGGCACGCGCACAGGACGAAAGGCAGGCTTCACGAAGACGAGGAAAGCACGCGCACGGGTTACTACATCCCCATGCCGCATTACAGGTGGGAGAACTGTTTAGAGACTCAAATATGATTATAATAATAATAAAAGTGTCTAAAAATCGTCTCGTTTCCTCTTTGCAGAGAAAGAAAAGAAGTCAGGACCTCGGAAAGCCCTCAGCTCCCTCTCCTCCGAGGAAATGCCACGGACCCGACTTCGGTGAAGGTATACAAGGATATTTATATTTTTAAATATGTTTGCTTGTTTTGTTTTTTATTAGCCTCCTACAGACCAGCAGCCAGGACCTGAGAGTGTGTCTCAGAAAGCCCTCAGCTCCCTCTCCTCCGAGGAAACGCCACGGACACGACTTCAGTGAAGGTATACAAGGAGATTTTTAAAAATAAACATAATGTTTATTTTTAAATTTACCTCTTAGAGACCAGCATATTTTACTGGACTCTGTCTATATTCACATGCCTAAATGTAACTGTTTATAAAACCAAAACTATGAGGAAGATATGTATTTCCATGTTGTGATTGTAAAGCAAACACTTGATTTACATTTGATGTGTTTCATTTGATCCTGGATCTCAAAACGAAATACTGGTGTAGGGTTAAGCACTGAAACAATAGGCAACTTCATGTTTAAAAAAAAATTTTTTTTTTTAAAACAATTTTTAAAGGCGAAGTATGTGCATTAAGACTTAAAATTATAGATCATTTTTGTTAATAGGTCTATAATATCTGTACCAAATTAAAAACAGACAGGCAGAAGTGACTTCACTCTGATTATTTAAAGCGCAGTACACAACACCACCAGTAGGGTGGTACAGTACAGCTCCTCACATCCTCTGGTGACAGACCATCTAGATACAGATGTGGTTCAAAATATTCAAATACGTTTATGAATATATATTTCATAATATATAATCATACAAAACAACTTATATGTTGGTAAATGACTAAAAACAGTATATTTTCTTGTCATAATTTTTGTTGATAGATGGACAGCTCGCAGCCTGAGCCATGCCTTGCCTGAGCCACGCCCTGCCTGAGATTGCCGGAGTTGTTCCCGGCCTTGTCTAAGCAAGACACTGAACTCTAGTATAGCAGCGTTGTCTGGTGACGAGGATATACTGCAGTATCTGCCAGATGGTATTGGAGACATGCACACTCCAGTTTCGAGGACTCCATGTCTACGCTGCCTCACGGGTTTGAGGACACTGCCTCTCCTCCGCCTCCTGGGTTCGAGGACGCCGTCTCTGCTCCGCCTCCCAGGTTCAAGGACTCCCGAGGTCACAACATGTACACATTAACACACTAAGCGAAACAATCTGTTTTCCTGGAACACACAACAGACCTTCAGGACATTTCTTTATTTCTTTAAGGGATTTCAAAATGTTTTGTTACCTAATGCCTAACGAATTTGACTTAAGTACCTCTGTAGATGTTATGTGAACACTTATTTTGTTTTTCATCAACACAACTGTTCCTTGATTGATTTTATGGCCACATTTTATTAAATGTCTTCTTTTGACATCAACACTGGCTTAATTCTTTTTTAAAGACACTGCTGCTTGAAACATACCATACACCTGGAAAAAAGTTTGGTCTTGTCATTCCTGTGCACAAATCCACATAAAAATATTTTCTTACCTCAACTTTTTTTTTTTTCTTTTTTTACTGCACCAGTAAAAAGGCCTGGAATAGAGGCATCCTACAGACACAAAAACACTCAACTTAACCACGTTCATTACTTTCTACTAACAGGGCTCTTTTGGGATTATTAATTTTTAAATTACAAATATCATCGTCTGTAGTTTCATAAAAATGGCCACGTCAACTATTACAGGATTTAATCATTTACATTATTAATTTTGGATTACTTTTGGAGAATAATGAATGTTCTATCATATTTTGGTTATATTACCCAACTTTGTTTTTTCATTGCATTAGCCTGATTGGAAGTAACATACATACATCAAATACTTTGTTGCACACCATTGCTGAAATAAGATAGCATAACTGCTGATGTAAATTGAAACCCAGTATCCTCCAGGGGCCCTATATCATGGCTCACCCTGTGCTTTGATCCAGGTTCTTAACAAACTGGGATATATAAAGAAAAGAAGAGGGTTTTTTTTTTCATCAAAATAATATTCATTGCATATGTATCACTATTAGTGATTGTTGTGATGCTCAAAAAGCTAACATTAGAATTGTTCCTAATTAAGCTTTGTGTCCTGACCACTGCGCTTCTCATATACTGGATTATAAATGAGTACAGTACATAATAATGAAGAATAAATGCTTTTTTAAGCGCATGGCATTCTTGTTTATAACAGGTATCCAGGTGTCACATAACAGAATTTCTAATGTTATGAAGACCTTACCAAAAGTAATGCAAATGGGGACCTTTTTTGTGTACAAATGGCTCACATCATTGCATCTGCAGGTGTTTTGAGGCCCTGAAGTTCTGACACGTCCTGACATTTATGTAATTTTCAGTTAATTATAATCATAGAAATGGGTAAAGTCTGTTTACACTGTATTCAGCACAAACCGGGATACAGTAATATATGAGCAGCATGTATGCACAAGTTTGTATTTTGGAGAAAATTACAGTTATACATGGTTGTTAAAAACGAACATAACATTTGTTTACAATACTTTTGTGAACTGGATCTTGTAGGCTGGAGTTTTGGCTTCAAAATAATGTGATAATCATCCTGCTCACTCATTTAAGACTCTTTTTATTTATAAAGGCCATATGCGAAGAGGTGTGACTGACCATGTATAATTACACCATTATGTTGTAATTACACCAGAGACGACAGAAACTAACATAATGAGCCGCATAATGAGTCTTTCAGATAGATACAGTATGTGACAGAGAGCAAGTGCTACAATAAAATAATTTGAGGACAAAAGAAACAGATATTGGCAGCACGGTGGTTTGGTTGTTAGCACTGTCGCTTCGCACCTCCAGGGTCCGGGGTCGATTCCTGCCCAGACTCTATTCCCGTCTCTTTGTGCATAGAGTTTGAATGTTCTTCTTGTGCTTGGTGGGTTTCCTCTGGGTACTCCGGTTTCCTCCCATAGTCTAAAGACCTGCAGATTAGGCTAATTGGCGTTCCCAAATTGCCCTTAGTGTGTGAATGAGTGTGTCACTGAGTGTATATGTGTGTGTGGCCTGCGATGGACTGACACCCTGTCCACGCTGTACCCCACCCCATGCAATAAGCCTCCTGGGATAGGCTCCAGGCCCACTCTTACACCCTATACACAATCACACTTCTTTGTGCCACTTTAGAAAAGCAGTTACTGTTCAAATGAAGACATAAGTGAACATGGCATACCTGGCATTTCCGAGGTCCATCCATGTGCTTGTTGTACGCAGTCACAGGTGCAGACAGATACTTATCGTCTGTCCATCCACTTTAAAAATACAAGAGCTCCATCCCGAATCCCAACCACAGTTGTGGTCCAGGTTCCCATGCAGGCAGGTATCACAGAGTGTCATCATCAGTCTGTGTTTTCCATGAAACAGTGATGGTCTCGCCTGCTTGTTTGCATTTGCTTTCTATCAAACAGGTGGCTGATCATTTTCACTGTCACAACTGTTTAGAAATGAAGAAAAAAAAACAACATGAGCATGATCACAAAATAAAATAAACTAATGTATATCATCATCAATCACTAATGACAATGCATAAAGACAAAATAAGCTTTTGTAATGTCATACAAGTTTTTTTTTCTGAATATCATGAAAATCTGTACGCTACATAAGGTAGTATAAGGCAAAAAACTAAACCAAATAGCTGCTGTAAGCTAAAGCTATCCAAAACGGGGTGTAATACATTTGAACATTTACACCACAGCTGATGTTCATAAACATCTGTAATCTACATAAAGCATTATCTCAGCCACCATCAGCTAACCTAATTGTGCTAAGCTACATAAGGCAGTATGTTAGCATGATAAGTGGTGTTATTTACATGCTACCCTACACTATGTAAGTGACACTGAAAGACAATGTTTCATATAAGGTGACTAAAGCTCCCCAAAATTAGGAAAAAGAAAGTAATATCAGTTATATGTTCAAAATAACCACAGCACCCCACTTCTCCGCTCCCTGTACTGTCTTCCTCTTGCTGATTTCTTTTTCGAGAATAATAAATGTTCTATATTGCTGACATTAATTTCTTTCCTAGTATTTTACACTTTTTCCTGGAATAAAAGAACCATTATTATATTACATAAACTGTCTGCAGTCATGGTAATATTTTGGTCATATCACACACTCTTTTTTTATAATCAACTTTGTCTTAAAACTGACGAAAAGATTACTGTCAATGATGTTTACATACAAATAGTACATACACATGTGGACACCGGCAGAATGTAGGAAACAGCACACAGACAGTAACCTGAACTCTGCCTTTCCCGTTATCATCTGCCTTTACGTTTATAATGCTGTCCTATTATATGGCAGAAACTTCATTGCTACATGTAAATCCTACTTGTAGTAGCCTGATAGGAAGTCACGTACATATGTGAAATAGCTTGTTGCTCATTTTGAATGATACACAGTTGCTGAAATATGTAAGATAGCAAAACTCCTGATGTAAATTGAAAGCCGTTTAGCCAGTAATGTATACTCCAGGGGACTCCAGGGTCCCCATATCATGGCTCACCTTCCGCTCAGATACAGCAAAACACTTTCTCTACTCAAAAGGTACTATTGAACATAATATCCATCACAAGCAGTGCATTTGTGCCTTTCCTTAAATGAACTGCAGATTTTTATTTTTTTTTTTAAAGAGGTGTTTACTACTTTATATTCCATCTTTAAATGTAGAAGAAACTGTGAAGCATTGTGGCAATTAAATGCAGTAAATGGTAAATGCAGAGATTTGAGAAGGTTTTCAGATAAAAAAAAAATCTGATATAGTTAATATAGTAAAATGGACTCATCCTCTAACATCCTTCTAGGTTTGGACCAAAGCATAAAATGGTACGTTATTTTGGGTTCTCTAGTATAAAGTCCTTGTTCGCTTGGCATTTACACTGGCATTTTCAACATCAGACCAAAAGACACAACAGAAGGGATGAGGATGACTGATGATGATTTTGCGAATTCATTGAACTTTCAAAATAATGTACTGTACTAAACTGAATACACTTGCTACATTTCTTTTTATGTTGGTATATTTTTCATCTATCATTATTTTACCTTCATGCTGCTTAATTTCTTTTGTTAGAATGTCGAATTATGATTTTTCAGGTCACATCTTGTGATGGCTCACCTATTTTTTTGTTGTTGTTGTTGGATGGGTTTCATTGGTTCATGACGTGTTCACCTTTCAATGAAATGGCACCAGGGTACTTTTGAAAGCGGACCATGACCGACATTGTCAAATGTTTTTGGTTCAGATGGCTTCATTCACACTTGTTCAGGTGAACTACCTATGCTCCAGAATGCATTTTAATTGGCCCAAACATGTCAGGTGTATGGAATGATATCCCGGACATTTTTCAAAAGGAATTGCAAATTGCATTTGCAATTGCGTTTTCCATATGTGGACGCATAAAGTGTGACATAATTCAAATGCATTTGCAAACTCTGCATTACCTTTTGCTTTTTTGCCTTCGCGAACGCACACTGACTGTCAAATTTCAAATGAAAAAGCAAAGTCCATTTGCATTTCCCATGTCTTACAAGTCATGATAATATCATATTTAAATAGCAAAATCAATTAGCACGTCTGCTTTTTCACTTTCTCTGCGTCGCGCATGTAGCCTGCCAAAACTCAAACGCAATCACTAATCCATTTGCAATTGCATTTCCAGCGCGTTACACGGAAACCTGTCAATCATCGTCAGGGCGGGTCTATACTGTGGGACGTGATCGTATGGGGAGTGATGTCACTCGCAGTCGCCGAACAAGAGGAGGAAATTTGAGTAATGGAGGTGAACCGAGATTATCTCATCTGTTTATCAAGAAATAAACACACATAAATGGCAAACCGCATATTTTCCTACTATGGAGTGGACAGAGAAACTATTACAAATAAATGTATTTTGTGATCTTCTCCTGTTACAGCCTGCTGGAGCTAAATCAGTCAGAAACGCTGATTATCGGCGCTTTATAGCGATGGAGTCACTAAGGGACCGTCTAAAAAGTGCATGACCAAAACCAAACCGCTTGTTTACAGAAGAATACACAAGCTTACAGATAAATACCTCACAGGACATCAAACATAGTACACTGTTAGGCTACAGTATGGATTATTTGTTTATTTATTTGTTTGTTTAATTGATTAATAATTATTTTAATGTACATTTAAAAATTAATTATTACACAGACAATTCTTGTGACAATGAAACAGATAATTTGTTAAATGAGAGTTCGGGTGTTTTTATTATTAAAATAATAAAATAAAGATATGTATGAAAATGAATGCACTTTGGTACAGTCTATTATAAGTTGCAAAAAATGACAAATCAAAAAAATTAAATGAAATTTTTGCTAGACAAATTTCAAATGTAAAACCAACTGTACTATAATGCACTCTATCCTTGCTAATAACTACAACCCTTCCCTTTGCAATATTCAGTTTGATATTAATTCCATTGTTATTTTTTTATTTCTTTGCAAAAAAAAAAAAAGATTGCAAAATGAAATCAAACTGAATGAGAAAAAGGTTGCCGTTATTAGCGGTGATAGAGTGAAATCATAACGAAAAAGTTTTTTATTATTATTTTTTTTAATGTATTTTAAAAAACAGTATTAAACTGAATATTGCAAAGGGAATGGTTGTGGTTATTAGCAAGGGTAGAGTGGATTATAGTACAGTTCAATTTGTTTTTATATAATAAAAAACACCCCGACTCATTTATCTGTACCCAACAAATGGTTGGGTCTTGGTCATGCACTTTTTAGACGGTCCCTTGGTGACTCCATCGCTATAAACCGCCTCCCTGCCACATATAAAATCAAATATTATATTAGAACATGTACTCATAGGTTTATGTTTTACAAATTCCACCAAACGAATTTGATTATAAAATAAGCAATATAAAAAAGACATGTTGTACAGAGAAAAAAATATATACATATATTTTTTCATATACAATATGTATATTTTTATATTGCTTACTCATAATAAAAATCGTTTCGTGTAATTTTTGATCATAAACAATATTTATTTAGTGTAAACATTTTTGTATTACGTGAAAATCCCTTGCAAACCCCTGCAAAATAAATGTGCCACAAAATAAACATTATATGAGAATTTGTGTCCTAATTTTCGTGTATTAATTTGTCACGTGCCTAGGGTTAATTATAATAGTAATAATATATTTGATAATAAAATATAATATATTAGATAATAATAATATGAATATTTGATTGTGATGTCCTAATATATTTAATAGAGATTTTGTGGGGGTGCAATCCGTGTCAGGGGCATTTTAGCGTATAACACCAACTTTACCGCGGTTCACCTCGTTGCTCAAATTTCCCCCTCCTGGTCAGCGACTGCGAGTGACATCACTCCCCATACGATCACGCCCCACAGTATAGACCCGCCCCTGACGCTGATTGACATGTTTCTGCGTAACGTGTTGGAAATGCAATTGCAAATGGATTAGCGATTGCGTTTGAGTTTTGCAGGCTACATGCGCGACCCAGGGAAAGTGAAAAAGCAGGCGTGCTAATTGATTTTGCTATTTAAATATGATATGATCATGACTTGTAAGACATGGGAAATGGACTTTGCTTTTTCATTTGAAATTTGGCAGCCAGTGTGCGTTCGCCAAGGCGAAAAAGCAAAAGGTAATGCAAAGTTTGCAAATGCATTTGAATTATGTCACACTTTATGCGTCCACATATGGAAAACGCAATTGCAAATACAATTTGCAATTCCTTTTGAAAAATGTCCGGGATATCATTCCATACAGGTGTAAACACACTCTATGACACATAATAAAAGCTACTTTAAACATAAAAACACATGTTTTACTTTCCTAATTCTGATTTTAATTGAGTGTTTTTGGCACAAGCACAAGATAAAGTAATACAAAACAAATTAAACAGTGACATCATTACGATACTATTACTCAGAAGCACTAATACCTGAGAGCAGTGCTGTCTCCCAACATCAGGATGTAGGGGTTCGGCCTTGATACTTCAGCCTGCTGGAGATATTCCACAATGTTCGTTCCAACCTTAGAAAGAAAGAAATTAAAGAAAGTAAAAGTTGATGAAAAAACGAGAGGGTTGGCTAGTATGCATATTTGTAAGAAGATTAGTGTTATGCTAAAGCTTGCAACCTAGCTAAATGCTAGCGTCATGCTGGCACTACAGTTAACAGTTTAGCTTTCATTCATCACTTCATTATCTTCATACACCCTGCAAGCATTCTACAAAGAAAGCTAAAAAGCTCAGATATTTTTGCAGTTTCTTTCGTACACAGGTGGGGTTTTTTTTGTTTTGGCTGGCTAGCAGCCATTGTCAGGTAAACTAGCATGCTAAAGCAAAGACCAGGCTGAATGTTTGAGTATAACACTAATAAATGTTTCATACAGTGAACAAATTCAGTCATAGGTGAGTGAAAGTTTGTATACAAACCTTATATTTAACGTTTACATTTCCTCTTAAATGCGTGAGGAGGAAGACAAAAAACAAGACACGAAGCTTAAACAGCCACTGAATACACCGGTGAACTTCGGGGGAGGGGCGTCTTGTCTGTTATGTTAGCTGTCACTAGCTAACCCAACTCCAACCCAGCAAGCTGGGTTAAACAAAAAGTACCCAACTCCCTGTAAATAACCCAGAAATATTACCCAACAGAGGCAACCCAGCATTTGGGTAGTAAAAACAACCCAGCATTTTTTAGTGTGCAATCAAAATCAGAATTAGAAAAGTAAAACATGTGTTTTTATGTTTAAAGTAGCTTTTATTATGTGTCATAGAGTGTGTTTACACCTGTATGGAATGATATCCCGGACATTTTTAAAAAGGAATTGCAAATTGTATTTGCAATTGTGTTTTCTATATGTGGACGCATAAAGTGTGACATAATTCAAATGCAATTGCAAACTTTGCATTACCTTTTGCTTTTTCGCCTTGGCAAATGCACACTGACTGCCAAATTTCAAATAAAAAAGCAAAGTCCATTTCACATTTATTTGTAATAGCTTCTCTGTCCACTCCATAGTAGGAAAATGTGCGATTTGCCATTTTTGTGTGTTTATTATCTTGATAAACAGATGAGATAATCTCAGTTCACCTCCATTACTCAAATTTCCTCCTCTTGTTTGGCGACTGCGAGTGACATCACTCCCCATACGATCACGCCCCACAGTATAGACCCGCCCTGACGATGATTGACAGGTTTTCGTGTAACGCGCTGGAAATGCAATCGCTAATGGATTAGCGATTGCGTTTGAGTTTTGGCAGGCTACATGCGCGACGCAGAGAAAGTGAAAAAGCAGACGTGATAATTGATTTTGCTATTTAAATATGACATGATCATGACTTGTAAGACATGGGAAATGCAAATGGACTTTGCTTTTTCATTTGAAATTTGACAGTCAGTGTGCGTTCACGAAGGCAAAAAAGCAAAAGGTAATGCAGAGTTTGCAAATGCATTTGAATTATGTCAAACGTTATGCGTCCACAAATGGAAAACACAATTTCAAATGCAATTTGCAGTTCCTTTTAAAAAATGTCCGGGATATCATTCCATACACCTGACATGTTTGGGCCCATTAAAATGCATTCTGGAGCATAGGTAGTTCACCTGAACAAGTGTGAATGGTGCCATCTGAACCAAAAACATTTGACAATGTCATAGTGGTCATAGTCCACTTTCAAAAATACCCTGGTGCCATTTAATTGAAAAGTGAACACATAATGAACCAATGAAACCCATCCAAAAAAAAAAATAAATAAAAATAGGTGAGCCATCACAAGATGTGACCTGAAAACTCATTATTCGACATTCTAACAAAATAAATTAAGCAGCATGAAGGTAAAATAATGATAGATAAAAAATATACCACCATAAAAAGAAATGTAGCAAGTGTATTCAGTTTAGTACAGTGCATTCGTTTTGAAAGTTCAATGAATTCGCAAAATCATCATCATCTGTCCAATCAGGTTGTGACCTCATCCTCATCCCTTCTGTTGTGTCTTTTGGTCTGATGTTGAAAATGCCAGTGTAAATGCCAAGCGAACAAGGACTTTATACTAGAGAACCCAAAATAACGTACCATTTCATGCTTTGGTCCAAACCTAGAAGGATGTTAGAGGATGAGTCCATTTTTACTATATTAACTATATCTGACTTTTTTTAAAATCTGAAAACCTTCTCAAATCTCTGCATTTACCATTTACTGCATTTAATTGCCACAATGCTTGACAGTTTTTTCTACATTTAAAGATGGAATATAAAGCAGTAAAGACCTCTTTTAAAAAAAATAAAAATCTGGAGTTAATTTAAGGAAAGGCACAAATGCATTGCTTGTGATGGATATTATGTTCAATAGTACCTTTAAGTAGAGAAAGTGTTTTGCTGTATCTGAGCGGAAGGTGAGCCATGATATGGGGACCCTGGAGTCCCCTGGCGTATACATTACTGGCTAAACGGCTTTCAATTTACATCAGGAGTTTTGCTATCATACATATTTCAGCAACTGTGTATCATTCAAAATGAGCAACAAGCTATTTCACATATGTACGTGACTTCCTATCAGGCTACTACAAGTAGGATTTACATGTAGCAATGAAGTTTCTGCCATATATTAGGACAGCATTATAAACGTAAAGGCAGATGATAACGGGAAAGGCAGAGTTCAGGTTACTGTCTGTGTGCTGTTTCGTACATTCTGCCAGTGTCCACATGTGTATGTACTATTTGTATGTAAACTTCATTGACAGTAATCTTTTCGTCAGTTTTAAGACAAAGTTGATTATAAAAAAAGAGTGGGTGATATGACCAAAATATTACCATGACTGCAGACAGTTTATGTAATATAATAATGCTTCTTTTATTCCAGGAAAAAGTGTAAAATACTTGGAAAGAAATTAATGTCAGCAATATAGAACATTTATTATTCTCGAAAAAAGAAATCAGCAAGAGGAAGACAGTACAGAGAGCGGAGAAGTGGGGTGTTGTGGTAATTTTGAACATATAACTGATATTACTTTCTTTTTCCTCATTTTGGGGAGCTTTAGTCAGCTTATATGAAACATTGTCTTTCAGTGTCACTTACATAGTCTAGGGTAGCATGTAAATAACACCACTTATCATGCTAACATACTGCCTTATGTATCTTAGCACAATTAGGTTAGCTCATGGTGGCTGAGATAATGCTTTATGTAGATTACAGATGTTTATGAACATCAGCTGTGGTGTAAATGTTCAAATGTATTACACCCCGTTTTGGATAGCTTTAGGTTACAGCAGCTATTTGGTTTAGTTTTTTGCCTTATGTAACTTTGGTTTATACTGCCTTATGTAGCTTACAGATTTTCATGATATTTCATGATATGATTTTCATGAAGCTTATTTTGTCTTCATGCATTGTCATTAGTGATTGATGATGATATACAATTAGCCTAATCTGCAGGTCTTTAGACTATGGGAGGAAACCGGAGTACCCAGAGGAAACCCACCAAGCACAAGGAGAACATGCAAACTCCATGCACAAAGAGACGGGAATAGAGTCTGGACGAGAATCGACCCCGGACCCTGGAGGTGCGAAGCGACAGTGCTAGCAACTAAACCACCGTGCTGCCAATATCTGTTTCTCAAATTATTTTATTTTAGCACTTCGCTCTCTGTCACATATCTATCTGAAAGACTCATTATGCAGCTCATTATGCTAGTTTCTGTCGTCTCTGGTGTAATTACAACATTATATATGGTCATTCACACCTCTTTGCATATGGCCTTTATAAATAAAAAGAGTCTTCGAAAATTTAATTGAATAAATTGTTTTCCTTAAATGAGTGATCAGGATGATTATCACATTATTTTGAAGCCAAAACTCCAGCCTACAAGATCCAGTTCACAAAAGTATTGTACACAAATGTTATGTTAGTTTTTAACAACCATGTATAACTGTAATTTTCTCCAAAATACAAACTTGTGCATATATGCTGCTCATATATTACTCTATCCCGGTTTGTGCTGAATACAGTGTAAAAATATTTTTTTGCCCATTTCTATGATTATAATTAACTGAATATTACATAAATGTCAGGACGTGTCAGAACTTCTTCAGGGCCTCAAAACACCTGCAGATGCAATGATGTGAGCCATTTGTACACAAAAAAGGTCCCCATTTGCATTACTTTTGGTACGGTCTTCATAACATTAGAAATTCTGTTATGTGACACCTGGATACCTGTGATAAACAAGAATGCTATGCGCTTAAAAAAGCATTTTTTCTTCATTATTATGTACTGTACTCATTTAAAATCCAGTATATGAGAAGCGCAGTGGTCAGGACTGTTATGATTTCTGAGATTCTGTTGGCAGATATCTCTCTGCTGTAGCACTTGTGTCTGTTCTAGGTGGGTGTGGCCTGTTAATCAGCTGGAGCTCGGGATTGGTTCTACCCTGCATCCTATCCTGATATAAGGACCGCCCCAAACACTCAGCTTTTGCCATTTTGAGCCTCGGTAATTTTGATCTGTCGTGTGCTAAATTTGTGAGATTTCAATTGACTGTTGTATGTTACGTCGTTTGTTTGTTTTGAGTGTTGTGCCAGAGAGAAAGAGAGTGAATGTAGTAGTATTTTGTTGTCTTTGTAAATCTCTGTATGGATTGACTACCCGGTTTATTTGATCTTTTGCTCGTTTGACTATGGAATGGATTCTGATTTGGTTGCTAGTAAACATCAACTTTTGTAAATAATTAGTAGATAACTTGACACACGGGAAGTAGGGGGTGAGACGCCATTTCCTTTTCACATATCTTTTTACTCTTTTTTTTGATTTAGGAAGTCAGGTAAGTAAATTTGTATTTTGTTTTCTAAACTTTAATTTCAGGTTATTTAGGTTTAACTCCAAATCTATTTTGTTTATTGTTTTGGCCTGGTCTACCTCTGAAGGAAACCCCGTGTAGAACAAAAATAAACTATTGAACTATCTCTCTGGTGTAAGCTCATTCAGTTCTCTTTTTCTGTCACGGCTAACCGCTAGAGGTCGTAACAGAAATTGGGGGCTCGTCTAAACAAAAAAGACCAATTTGGATTCTTACTGTTGTGTTAACTTCGTGAAATTGGCTTTGTGTACATTCGTTTGCCTAGTGGTTTTCACTTTGAGGTGGAGGGAATTAGAAATGGCTTCAAAATTTGAATTAGATATGTTTGCGATTCAACCATCAGTACATCAGTTAAATATGTGCCGAAAAGAGGATTTATTGGCGATTGCAGATTTATATCGCATCCAGGTTACTCGTGGTGCCAGGAAACAAGAAATTAAGGAAGTGGTTTACAGGCATTTAGTAGAACGAGGAACTTTGCCGGAGGAAGGTGAGGCAGGTGTTGCAATTCAAATGTTGGCTTCCGTAGGCAAGGGGGCAGAGTTACCCAAACCTGGGGAACTGACTAGCATAGATCCTGCTAACATTCCTTCTCCGAGTGACCCTTTGCTGGCGATCAGACTGAAAGAGCTGGAGCTAGAATTGAGCAGACAGCAGTATCAGAGCCAACTGTTGCAGGTGCGCACAGTTGAACTCGAAACCCAGCGAGCGATCAGGCTCAAGGAGCTGGACTTGGAGCTGGCTAAACAACTTGCTCAACCCTCAGTTCCTGCAGCACCCAGCATCGGCGTACCTGTATCACCGCCTGTTAATGCGTCCACTCCGAGCCCTACTCCGGCACCACGACGCGCTTTGCAAGTAAGTGAACCTGAATGTGATGTTAGCAGACAAATTGCGTTAGTTCCGATGTTTCGTGAAAGTGAAGTTGACACCTATTTTACTGTTTTCGAACGCATCGCGGCTACTTTGAAATGGCCACGAAATATTTGGCCTCTTTTGTTACAATGCAAACTAATCGGGAAAGCACAGGAAGTCTGTTCTACTTTAACACTTGAACAGAGCTTGAATTATGAAGAAATTAAAAATGCTGTGTTGCGCCCTTATGAGCTGGTTCCTGAGGCATACCGACAGAAGTTCCGCCACCATGTGAAAACTGCTAGTCAAACTTTTGTTGAATTTGCAAAAGACAAAGCCAATTTGTTTGAGAAATGGTGCGCTGCAAATAAAGTTGTTACATTCGCACAGTTAAAAGAGTTAATACTATTGGAAGAATTTAAGAATCGTCTTCCCGAGAAAATTGTGATATATCTGAATGAACAGAAAGTTTCCTCTCTTTCTGAAGCCTCCGTTTTTGATGAGTTTGTGCTCACTCATAAAATAGTTTTTCCGTCGCCCGCCAAGCGTAATCTTTTTGATCATCTTCGCAGTTCTAAGGGTACCATAGCAGTATCTAAGAACGATTTGAGTGCAGTGAAAGAGGAAAATCGTGAGTGTTTTTACTGTCATGAAGTAGGACACCTCATTGCCATGTGTCCCACTTTGAAACGTAAGACTGGCAAGAAAACAAATGTTTCTAAAAGTGTGGGTTTGATTGAGCGGCCCATTCTTTCTCCCAGGCCTGAGAATTTGAGTACAACTGTTGAATCTGCCTTTGAGCCCTTCATTTTCGATGGTGTTGTTTCATTTAATGACACCGACACTGAAACAAAAAAAATCCTTTGTGATACTGGAGCTTCTCAGACCATAATCTTGGAGAATGTGCTGCCATTTTTGGAACAGTCAAGCTGTGGTTCTAGCGTATTATTGCAAGGCATTGATCTTTCTGTGGTTAAAGTTCCGTTACACAATGTCTATTTGCGTTCTGGAATTATTTCAGGCAAAGTTAAGCTGGCAGTTCGATCTGAGTTGCCTGTTAAGGGTGTTGCACTCATACTGGGAAATGATCTGGCAGGAAAAAAGGTTTTTTGTTTACCTGAGGTTACAGATGTTCCTGAGGTACAGGATGATTCTTTACAGGAACAATTTCCAAATGTATTTAGTGATTGTGTGGTGACTCATGCTCAAGCCCAAAAATTAAAAGAGACTGTAGATTTGTCAAAGACCTTCTTGTGTGCTGAAAATTCTGTTGAGCATGATGACAAAGGTGAATTAGTTGTAGTAAAAATGTGTGGACTTCCCAGTGTTGATTTGCCATTTGGGAAAGCCATGTTAATTGAGGCCCAAGGTGCCGATCAAACTCTGTGGTCCTGTGTTGCAGCTGCGGTCAAGCCGAGCGTTTTGCCAGAGCACCCAGTTGCCTACTACTTTGACGATGGTGTGCTGATGCGCAAGTGGTCTCCACATCATGTCACTGATGACTGGGGAACTGTGTTTCAGGTTGTTATTCCAAAACCTTTTCGAGAGCAAGTTTTGAGCGTTGCACACGACCATGAACTTTCCGGTCATGTAGGTATCAGAAAAATCTATGATAGGTTATTGAAACATTTCTTTTGGCCTTCGATGAAATCCGACGTTTCCAAGTTCTGTAAGTCTTGTCATGCATGTCAATTATCTGGCAAGCCCAATCAGGTTATTCCCCTGGCCCCATTGAAGCCAATACCGGTAATTGGTGAACCATTTGAACGAATTTTGGTTGATTGCGTTGGACCCTTACCTAAAACCAAATCTGGAAATTCCTATTTATTAACTCTAATGTGTTCGTCAACCAGATATCCTGAAGCGGTACCTCTATGCTCACTTAAAGCTCATGCAATTGTCAAAGCGATTGTCAAATTCTGCACTACTTTTGGGGTGCCCAAATATATACAGTCTGATCAAGGAACAAATTTCATGTCTAAAGTGTTTGCCAAAGTAATAAAAAAATTTAACATTAGACATCAAGTATCTAGTCCCTATCACCCTCAGTCCCAGGGTGCCCTCGAACGATTTCATCAAACCCTCAAATCTATGCTCCGTATGTTTTGTGTTGAACAACAAAAAGAATGGGATGAGGAAATCCCATTGTTGTTATTTGCTATTCGTACTATGACTCAAGCTTCTCTCGGTTTTAGTCCGTCAGAGCTAATTTTCGGGCACACGGTACGTGGTCCCTTAAAGATCTTGCAAGAGCAAATTCTCTCCACTGACCACCCTTCTACTACTAAGAATTTTTTGGATTATATTAGCTCGTTTCGTGACAGACTGCATCAGTTGTGGAAACTGGCAAAACACTCGCTTGATTCTGCACAAGAAAAGATGAAAACTCGATATGATCAAAAGGCTGTCCCACGCTCATTCCAAATTGGTGATAAAGTTCTTGTTTTACTTCCCGTGCCTGGGTCAACACTTCAAGCTAGATTCACTGGCCCTTATGAGATAAAAGAAAAGTTGAGTGACACTGACTATGTTGTTAACACTCCTGATCGAAGGAGAAAGACACGTGTTTGTCATGTACATATGCTGAAAGCATATGTGAAAGCATATGTGGCACGTTCCGACGCTAAAGTTAAGACTCCCCTCCTTACGATTGCCCCCGTAATTGTTCCACTTTATGAGTATTCACCAGGAATTGATGGTTTGAAGATGAATAATGCCACCTTTACGTCAGCTCGGTTGTCAAATTCAGAGACTTTATTAAACCTTTCGACAAAGTTGTCTCACTTACCTCCATCAGCTCAAGCTGACATTAAGGATGTGATTAGGAAATATCCTAATTTGTTTAGTGACATTCCCACCACTACTCGTGTGTTAAAACATGACATTGAAGTTGGTTCTCATGCACCCATCAAACAAAGGGCTTATCGGGTAAATCCATTTAAGAAAGAGCTGATGAGAAAAGAAACCCAATATTTGCTTGAACATAATCTAGCATTCCCTAGTTCTAGTCCATGGTGTTCCCCATGTCTTTTAGTTCCCAAGCCAGATGGTACTTGGTCTGTACTGATTATAGGAAAGTCAATGCGTTGACCAAAGCTGACTCCTTTCCAATGCCGTGCATGGAAGACTGCCTAGACGTAGTGGGAAATGCTAAGTTTGTAACGAAACTTGATCTACTAAAAGGTTATTGGCAAGTGCCACTCACTGACCGTGCACGTGAAATTTCTGCTTTTGCTACTCCTGATGCGTTCTTACAGTATCGTGTGATGCCTTTTGGCCTTCGAAATGCAGGAGCTACCTTTCAACGGTTAATGTCTATCGTGTTATCTAAGGTTTCTAACTGTGAAGCTTATCTAGATGATGTTGTCTGCTATGCTGACACTTGGGATGACCATCTTAAATCCATAGATGATGTCTTCAGAAGCCTTTCTGATGCAAATCTTACACTAAATCTAGCAAAGTGTGAATTTGGTTGTGCTACGATCACCTATTTAGGTAAGGAAGTTGGCAGTGGTCAAGTTCGTCCCCTAAATTCAAAGGTGCAAGCTATCCTCGATTTTCCAGTTCCCAAGAACAAGAGAGAACTTCGATGATTTCTTGGCATGACCGGCTATTATCGCTGTTTTTGTAAAAACTTTTCTGTTGTGGCCAGTCATCTCACAGCTCTGCTTTGTAAATCTGTTTCCTTTAAGTGGACTCCTATGTGTCAAACTGCTTTTGATTCTTTGAAAACTCTGCTCTGTAGTGCCCCAGTACTTGTGGTCCCTCATTTTGAGAAACCATTTTTGTTAGAAGTAGATGCCAGTGGTACAGGTGTCGGTGCCGTATTATTGCAAACCGGAGATGATGGTTTGAACCATCCGATCAGTTTCTTTTCTAAGAAGTTCCTTAAACATCAAATGAGTTACAGTACTATTGAAAAAGAAGCCCTTGCCTTAATCCTTGCCTTGCAGCATTTTGAAGTGTATATTGGTTCGACTATGCAGCCTGTCACTGTTTTTACAGATCATAATCCTCTTACCTTTCTCCAACAGATGTCAAATGCTAATCATCGTTTAATAAGATGGTCTCTGATTTGTCAAAGTTTCAATTTGAAAATTTGTCACAAAAGGGGTGTTGAAAATGTAATTGCCGATTCCCTGTCACGTGTTAACCAGTAAAACATTGTATGTTTTATTTTGTGGGTGGGGGTGTTATGATTTCTGAGATTCTGTTGGCAGATATCGCTCTGCTGTAGCACTTGTGTCTGTTCTAGGTGGGTGTGGCCTGTTAATCAGCTGGAGCTCGGGATTGGTTCTACCCTGCATCCTATCCTGATATAAGGACCGCCCCAAACACTCAGCTTTTGCCATTTTGAGCCTCGGTAATTTTGATCTGTCGTGTGCTAAATTTGTGAGATTTCAATTGACTGTTGTATGTTACGTCGTTTGTTTGTTTTGAGTGTTGTGCCAGAGAGAAAGAGAGTGAATGTAGTAGTATTTTGTTGTCTTTGTAAATCTCTGTATGGATTGACTACCCGATTTATTTGATCTTTTGCTTGTTTGAGTATGGAATGGATTCTGATTTGGTTGCTAGTAAACATCAACTTTTGTAAATAATTAGTAGATAACTTGACACACGGGAAGTAGGGGGTGAGACGCCATTTCCTTTTCACATATCTTTTTACTCTGTTTTTGATTTAGGAAGTCAGGTAAGTAAATTTGTATTTTGTTTTCTAAACTTTAATTTCAGGTTATTTAGGTTTAACTCCAAATCTATTTTGTTTATTGTTTTGGCCTGGTCTACCTCTGAAGGAAACCCCGTGTAGAACAAAAATAAACGATTGAACTATCTCTCTGGTGTAAGCTCATTCAGTTCTCTTTTTCTGTCACGGCTAACCGCTAGAGGTCGTAACAGGACACAAAGCTTAATTAGGAACAATTCTAATGTTAGCTTTTTGAGCATCACAACAATCACTAACAGTGATACATATGCAATGAATATTTTTTTTTATGGAAAAAAAAAAACAGTTTATCCCAGTTTGTTAAGAAGCTGGATCAAAGCACAGGGTGAGCCATGATATAGGGCCCTTGGAGGATACTGAGTTTCAATTTACATCAGCAGTTATGCTATCTTATTTCAGCAATGGTGTGCAACAAAGTATTTGATGTATGTATGTTACTTCCAATCAGGCTAATGCAATGAAAAAACAAAGTTGATTATGAAAAGGAATGGGTAATATAACCAAAATATGATAGAACATTCATTATTCTCCAAAAGTAATCCAAAATTAATAATGTAAATGATTAAATCCTGTAATAGTTGAAGTGGCCATTTTTATAAAACTACAGACGATGATATTTGTAATTTAAAAATTAATAATCCCAAAAGAGCCCTGTTAGTAGAAAGTAATGAACGTGGGTAAGTTGAGTGTTTTTGTGTCTGTAGGATTTTCTCTATTCCAGGCCTTTTTACTGGTGCAGTAAAAAAAAGAAGAAAAAAAGTAGAATTAAGAAAATATTTTTATTTGGATTTGTGCACAGGAATGACAAGACCAAACATTTTTCCAGGTGTATGGTATGTTTCAAGCAGCGTGTCTTTAAAAAAAATGAAGCCAGTGTTGTTGTCAAAAGAAGACGTTTAATAAAATGTGGCCATAAAATAAATCAAGGAACAGTTGTGTAGATAAAAACTAAAATAAGTGTTCACAAAACATCTACAGAGGTACTTAGGTCAAATTCGTTAGGCATTAGGTCACAAAACATTTTGAAATCCCTTAAAGAAATAAAGAAATGTCCTGAAGGTCTGTTGTGTGTTCCAGCAAAACAGATTGTTTCGCTTAGTGTGTTAATGTGTACATGTTGTGAACTCGGGAGTCCTCGAACCCGGGAGGCGGAGCAGAGACGGCGTCCCCGAACCCAGGAGGCGGAGGAGAGGCGGTGTCCTCAAACCCGTGAGGCAGCGTAGACATGGAGTCCTCGAAACTGGAGTGTGCATGTCTCCAATACCATCTGGCAGATACTGCAGCATATCCTCGTCACCAGACAACGCTGCTATATAAGAGTTCAGTGTCTTGCTTAGACAAGGCCGGGAACAACTTGGGAGTCTCAGGCAAGGCATGGCTCAGGCTGCGAGCTGTCCATCTATCAACAAAAATTTTGTCAAGAAAATATACTGTTTTTAGTCATTTACCAACCTATAAGTTGTTTTGTATGATTATATATTAATAAACGTATTTGAATATTTTGAACCACATCTATGTCTAGATGGTATGTCACCAGAGGATGTGAGGAGCTGTACAGCCCCCTACTGGTGGTGGTGTGTACTGCGCTTTAAATAATCAGAGTGAAGCCCCTTCTGCCTGTCTGCTTTTAATTTGGTACAGATATTATAGACCTATTAACAAAAATTATAATTTTAAGTCTTAATGCACATACTTCGCCTTTAAAAATTGTAAAAAAATATATATTTTTTAAAAAACATGAAGTTGCCTATTGTTTCAGTGCTTTACCCTACACCAGTATTTCGTTTTGAGATCCAGGATCAAATGAAACACATCAAATGTAAATCAAGTGTTTGCTTTACAATCACAACATGGAAATACATATCTTCCTCATAGTTTTGGTTTTATAAACAGTTACATTTAGGCATGTGACTATAGACAGAGTCCAGTAAAATATGCTGGTCTCTAAGAGGTAAATTTAAAAATAAACATTATGTTTATTTTTAAAAATCTCCTTGTATACCTTCACTGAAGTCGTGTCCGTGGCGTTTCCTCGGAGGAGAGGGAGCTGAGGGCTTTCTGAGACACACTCTCAGGTCCTGGCTGCTGGTCTGTAGGAGGCTAATAAAAAAAAAAAAACAAGCAAACATATTTAAAAATATAAATATCCTTGTATACCTTCACCGAAGTCGGGTCCGTGGCATTTCCTCGGAGGAGAGGGAGCTGAGGGCTTTCCGAGGTCCTGGCTTCTTTCCTTTCTCTGCAAAGAGGAAACGAGACGATTTTTAGACACTTTTATTATTATTATAATCATATTTGAGTCTCTAAACAGTTCTCCCACCTGTAATGCGGCATGGGGATGTAGTAACCCGTGCGCGTGCTTTCCTCGTCTTCGTGAAGCCTGCCTTTCGTCCTGTGCGCGTGCCCTCGGTTCTTGCATCCCGGTTCGGAGCCTCTGTGTGCGGCTGAACCTGCAGAGCATCAGGCCTCTTCTTCGCTGCTTTTACCGCCTCCTGGTAGAACGCCGGTGTCGCCTCCACCGCCGCTCCCTCCCACTCGTAGTCTCCGAGCAGCGGCGTCCCGGAGGCGAAGTTAAAATTCCACTGTTCGTCCTTTCCGGAGATCTCGCGCAGCTTCGCCTCGATGTCCCGGTCCAGCTCGTCGTGATCCACAGGTCCGAACAGACTCCGGCGCACGATCCTGCGCGGGCGCTGAGGGGAGAAGTCCCGCCTCGCAGCTCCTGAAACCTGCACTCTGGACATCTGTCACTTCTTTCGCAGTAAATGTCCAAAAGTCGTGTCAGACTCAGGGTGACATAAACTTCAGAAAACAGTTGACTCTTGACTCTCACAAACAAGTTCAAAACTGGGTAACAGAGCGTTCAAGACAGTCGACTCGTGGCTCTCACAAACCAGTTTAAACCAAGCTGGTGCGCGATCTTTTAAAGAGCTCGTTGCCTGGCAGCAGCGTGCAGCGTCACGGGCGAGCGATCTGATTGGTCAGCGAGTGACCATCCTCTGCTCAGTATAGTGATGTTACGTATGACACCGAGGCTCCGAAGCTTGTGTCGAGCAGAAGTGGTGTTTTTAATTGAACCCCTGTGTGGTGTTCATATTTTTGTTATTCAGCAGTGGACCCGCTGCGTTTTGTAGTATTTAATTCAACACAATCCATTTTATATTAAAATATTAAACAGATTTTTACTTCATCCTGATTACAAGCAATATACACAGGATATATTGTTACATTTGCCTTTTACCTGTGTTATATCACATTTATGAATTAAAGTGCTACTCTTTTTTTCTTTTTTAATAAAATGTAATAAAAAGTTTATCAATATGACTGAAAACAAATGAAGACTATTGTTTTTTATTTATATGAACTTAATTAGAAGTTTAACCATTTCGCCTTTTCATACCAGCCTATACAACCCACGAGGGGCAGAGTTTTACTGTGTATGTGTGCATATGTAGTTCTTGATGCATGTACAGTACATAGTGTTTCTCAGTTCATCTTGGGTCCACACACTTCACAACACTTTTTTTGTTGTTGTTGCTGGCCGCAAGCTAGAATATTTGACCCAGGGTAGAAAAATAGGGCGAGGCATTGCACCCACTTGTCCCACACCATCCTGATGGCAGTTACAGTAGATTGTCTCTCTGCCATCAAGCTGTCTGTCATCTCATTTATCAAAGTGGATAATCCTGGAAATGATGTGGAGATTTTCCAGGGACATTGTTGCATGGAAACGTTCTCTGCCAGTTTCTGCATCCTGGGATTCTGTGGATTCCCCCTTGGACCTGAAAACACCAGCAAGGATACGAAGCCCAAAGTGGGTGTTAATAGGTTTGCTCCATCTCCTTTCCCCTTGTTCCAAAAAATTGCCTTCCTTCTAAATTAATGAAATCCAGAATCATTTTCTGGATTGAATCTGTGATGAAAAGCTCAATAGAAGACTTAATGTCCTGCACATGAGAAACCGCCACCCTCCTTGGCACTGGTTGCATTCTTAACTTTACTTGCTAGCTGACAATCTCGTCTTCGTTTTGAAACTAACTGATGTTTAGTCTCAAACTTTTCTTCAAAGTCACTGTCAGAAATGTGATCCTTTTCATCATCATCAAAAGCATCTTTCTCTTCCAAATTTAATTACAGGGAATCTTTTGGCCATCTTGATATGTTGTGATAAGGAACCACAAAGCTATATTTATTGCCCCCGGTCCCCAATTTGAGATATGACAAAGGCGATAGAATAGGAGCAAATAAAGATTCCCACATAAATCCCAAATAAATGGTTCCCCACAAGACAGAGGGTAAAGTGTGCGGGAATGTGAGAATTGAATTTTCCTACAATGTGGTATGACAATGTTTGCAACTTTGTGTGGGACGACAGGGCCGAAACACAAAACTCACACTCTCTCTAACACACACACACACACACACACACACACACACACACACACACACACACACACACACATATACACTAACAGCAGTCCCAGACAGGAGGAGGACAGAGTCAAGGTACACAGGACCTACAATTTTCACACTTTTATTAGACCCGTATCTAATAATCGAAATTGTATGATATTTCTTTTGATAAAACATGAAATCGGGTCCCACAGACCCGAATACCACACAAGGGTTAAGGAAATATTATAACGAAAACAACTCATTAACCATATAATAATATAATATATAATATACATATATAATAAATATGTGTGGTTTTGTGTGGTCACATGACCAATAAAGGCGCCAGATATCCAGCTTTACAAAAAGAGATTATTAAAATGCCAGTGTGTTTCAATCTTTTTTAAAAATGGTTTTGTATAAATGTCCTTTTATATATGAATACATTTATGTATAATTTCTTTTACCTTATTAATTACAAAATAGGACTATTTATAAATAAAGTCTCACTTGAAGGCATGTTTAGTTTAACTGAGAGGCACGTGGCCTATGATTAATGGCTTTCCGGAATACTGTGACTGATTCGTCTTAGGTTAAGGCTCGTTCACATGTCTCACTTCTCCAGTCAGCACTGTGCACAGTATAGTATAGGTCACTTTTCTAAATTTTCCCTCATCCGATTGTGATGTATCCAGCCAAAAATACTCAATTGAAAATCAGAATTTAAAATTTAATGGCAAAAAAGTTTTAGAAAGTAAAACATATGTTTTTATGTTTAAAGTAACTTTTATTGTGTTTAAGAATGTGTTTACACTTGACATGTTTGGGCCAATTAAAATGCACTCTGGAGCATAGATAGTTCACCTAAACAAGTGTGAATGGTGCCACCTGAACCGAGAACATTTGAAAATGGGGGTCATAGTCTGCTGTCAAAAGTTCTCTGGTGCCATTCAATTAAAACATTAACTCATCCTGAACCAATGAAACCCATCCAACAAAGGAAATAGATTAGTCATCACAAGATGTGACCTGAAAAATCATGTGAGTCGACATTCTAACAAAAGAAAGTAAGCAGCATAAAGGTAAAGTAATAAAAAATAGAAAATATACCACCATATAAAAAAATGCAACAAGCGTATTCAATCCAGCACAGTGCATTGTTTTGAAAGTTCAATGAGTTCTGTCGCAAAATCATCATCATCTGTCCAATCAGGTTGTGACCTCATCCTCATCCCTTCTGTTGTGTCTTTTGGTCTAATGTTGAAAATGCCAGTGTAAATGCCAAGCAAACTAGTACTTTATACTAGAGAACCCTAACGTTATTATTTTATGCTTTGGTCCAAACCTAGAGAACCCACACAACCTGTTAGAGGAGTCCATTTTACTATATCTGATTTTTGTTATTTATCTGAAAACCTTCTCAAATCTCTGCATTTACCATTTACTGCATTTAATTGCCACAATGCTTGCCAGTTTCTTCTACATTTAAAGATGGAATATAAATTATATTGCACAAATAAATAGCTATAATATTAAATAGTTGTTAGGAACCTCCACTAGAGGTCACTGTTCATGTCTGTCTCTCTGTAGTTTTGTTGGTTGACTCAGTTTCCCAGAAGCCACCTCAGTCAGGTGATGAGTGCTCACCTGAACTGAGGTGGCTCGTTAAAGCTTCTATAAATAGCAGTTTGTTCTGGGAAACTGGGTCAAGCATTGTTTGGTCTGTTTGTTTGTTGGTGATTGTTTTTGTATATACTGTCATGTGGGCATTCCTTTTGTTTGGTTTTTCTCTAAGTTTATATTTTGGTTTGTTTTGTAACCTTTGTTTTCAGAGGGCTCTAGTTTTGTTTTCTGTATGTTCCTTGTTCTGATGGATTCATGGAGCTGCCTTGTTCAGTGTTTAGTTAGCCTGTGTCTCCTCCTGTGTAAGTACTGTTCTGTCTTCTGGTTTATTCCCTCGTATGTGTAGCCACATGAGGGCTTAGCCGCTAGTAGGCCTTGATGGCTAGTAGGTTAGCTGCTAGTTTGGTATAGCCTCATGTGTGCCCTGCCTTTTGTCTTCCGGTCCCCTTGGTCAGTACTAACCCCATTAGCCACTAACCCAGTTAGGTCAGCCTCCAGTGTCCCCAGTACTCCATGTAGTTACTAACCTCACTAACCCAGCCAGTCTAGTCCCTGTCTAGCCCTGTCTCCTGTTCCCCAGTGTGTCTTTAGTTAGCTCCAGCTCCATGTTTCCTCATCCCTAGTTCTGTCAGTTCCCTGTGTCAGCTCCTGGTCTCCTGTGTTCAGTTCTTGTTCCTGTGTTTTTCCTGAGCCCTAGTTTTAGTTTGAGTTTGTTGTCTTAGTTTATTTGTTCATTTGTCTGTTTTTGAGTTGTGTTTAAAATAAGACACTTTGTTTAAAACCCCCCTGCGTCCATGCCTACCCTATATGCCCACGGCAACACCATCAGCCGGTCTAGCAACTACCACCAGCTAGACCCATGACAATCTCTGTTCTCTGTTAAATATATGATCCAGTCTTGCTGGCCAAAACTGTATAATGTAAATTATGTACAAAATATTGATTTATACATGCAAATGTTGCTAACAGTTGGTACCGTAACTCTTTAGTCATGCCAAAAATACTAAACGTATTCTCCATCACTAGTGACAGACTTGGATCATTGTTGAACTCCATTATTAATACTCTTTGAAATTCCTCTTTGTAAAATTGAAGGTCTCCCAATGCGATAGAGAATGTTTATGATGATGACATTGACAAGAGCAATGTGAACAGATAGATAAAGAAGTTAAAATAAAGAGGAAACCAGCACTGAAGACAAACCATGCATTAGAAGACCATCAATTGCGAGTGCTCTCTGTAAAATGGATACAACAGTGACAACCTGCTTTTAGTTTTTTCAAAAATTGTGTAGTTCATTTGAGCAAAGGCACAAATGCATTGATTGTGATAGATTATGTCCATTAGTACCTTTTGAATAGAGAGAGTTTTGCTACTGACATGTGCAGTTTGAACACCCTATATTAATTAATGAAGGTTATGTTTATTTGCTTTACTTTTGCTTCAACAATTCTGCAATGTGACACCAGGATACCTGTTACAAATAAGAATGCAATGCACTTTAAATACCTTCATTCTTCATTATTATATACTGTTCTCATTTACTGTATAATCTATTGAGTGCAGTGGTCAGTACATCATTAAGAACAATTCTAATGTTTGTCTGTTAAGCATCACAGCAATCACTAATAGTGATAAATATACTGAATTTTATTTTTATAGGGAAAAAACTCTTCCTTTCTTCAAAAAATTGCTTTCAACTTACATCAGGAGTTATGCTATCTTATTACAGCAATTGTGTATTGTTCAAAACGAGGTATTTCACATATGTACATGACTTATCAGGCTACTACAAGTAGGATTTACATTCTGCCATTTCATTCAGAAATTTCTGCCATGTACAGTATTAGGACTGCATTATAAGCATAAAGGCAGATGACAACAGGAAGGGCAGAGTTCAGGTTACTGTCTGTGTGATGTTTCCCACATTCCTACAATTGCTGTAATAAGGAAGAGTTTTTTTTTCCCCATAAAAATAAAATTCAGTATATTTATCACTGTTAGGGATTGCTGTGATGCTTAACAGACAAACATTAGAATTGTTCCTAATTAAGCTTAATGTACTGACCACTGCACTCCTCATATAATAGTATGTATGTACTATTTGTATGTACATTGGCAGTAATCTTTTGCATCAATTTTAAGACAACCAAAGTTGATTATAAGAGAGTGGGTTATATGACCAAAATATTACCACGATTGCACGCAATATATGTAATATAATAGTTATTTTTTCCAGAAAAGAAGTGTAAAATACCAGAATATTTTTTAACGTAACCAATATAGAACATTAATTATTCTTGAAAAAATTATCAAAAACTATTAATGTTCAATTATCAAATTCCGAAATAGTTGAAGTGGTCACACTCCTTTAAAAAAAAAAAAAAGGTACACCTTTTCGATAAATATACCCTTAATGGCATTGAAAACACCTATGCTGACAAAATATTTGACTTTTTAAGGCACATCTGAATTGAAGGTACATAATGGTTCTAACATAAAGGGTACAAAATGTTCTGGATAGTGGGAGGAGTTTAGCTTTTTCTCAGAGCAACACTGAGACTCCGACAGAGAATGGGTGAGGAGAATCCAGCAATCTGCTACAATGGGTGAGTTAAGTCTTATATAATCTTTATTTTTATATTTGCATTTACATTTATCCAGAGCGACTTACAAAATGTGCTTTACTTACACTGGGTTACTAGGTTACTAACTAAGTGGGATCAGACAAACACAATTGAGAATTTTTATTTTTAATGAGGGAGGATTAGTCCAAGTATTGATGAGAGATAGTGGGACGAGGCGATGCTAGAGGATCGGAGGGAACGTGGTGCGGTGTGTGGTGTGATTAGAGTTGAGAAGGATGAGGGTGCTGGGCCATTTTTAGCTTTGTAGGACAGTATCAAGATTTTGAATTGAATTTGTTTTCTTAACAAGTAGCTGACTGCGTACAACCAGCACATGGATGGACCTCGGATACCAGGGATGTTGCCACTGCTAGTCACAGCGTCTGTGTGCGTTGTAAAGCAGTGTATGGTAAGCAGCAAAAAACACCATGGAAATGCCAGATATGCCATGTTCACTTATGTGTATAGGGTGTAAGAGTGGGCTTTTACAAACCTAACACCCTTTATTCATTGTGCACTGTTCCTGTTTGCACTGTTTCACCCTGAATGTATGTTGTTGTACATCCATATTTATGCCATAAATGTGCCTTGTGTGTATGAGATCATCTGTGTCTCTTTCCACTCAATCCTGGACATTTTCATTGTGAGTGAGTAGGTTATGCATAGGGTATAAGAGTGAGAGAGAGAATTATCTGGTATAAACTGTCAAAAGTTTGATTGATTTCATGATTGATTGCTTATAGGTCAAAGGTTATCATAATTCATAATTAATATACATAATTAAACATATAATTATATACATAATTAATATACATAACTATATTGCCCCCCTCAAGGTCAAAGGTACATTAAGGGGGGTAGTTGTTTCTTTATATAGTTGTTTAAGTAATTAAGAATGTTGTTGTCTTTTTTCTTTTTCTTTTTTTTTTCCTGTTAGAGTAAAATGTTTTCACATGTGTAAGTCATGAAGAAAGTTTGGAGTCTCCTTCCCCCTCCTGAAAGTAAATGATTTTTTAGGTCTTTCCTCCGGGGGTATCCAAAACGTCAATTGTTGATTGATTGCTGATAGAACAAAGACGGTTGTTAATGGTATAGTTGTCTCTTAATAGTTTTGCACGTGTTTAACAAAGAAGTTTGTTACCCCCAACACCCAATCTAACACGTTATAAATGCAGAGAGTTGTTCATCTTGACACATTGCAAAATGAAGACCGGCACTTTTTACCAACTCTCCAAAGAACCTAATCATTTCCTCCGAGACCATGGCTTTTCTAAACGGTAAGAAGAATTGCTTTTCCCTGTTTGATGATATTCAAGTTATTTTATGTAGGATAGTTTGAAAAATCGACTTTACTTATCAAAATGGAAGTAAATTTACATGTACTTTTCTACTTTTAATTAATAGTTAAATTTGTATCTTTTTATTACAGAGTAAGATCACTCGTAGGAGATTGTTACAAACGAACTAGGTAATTTATTTTGTCTCATAGAAGTGTGTAGTGAGCTAAAACTTGTTGGTCTGTTACTAAGGGAATATTTTACGTTTTCTGATCTATTAGAAAATGAAACCGTTGTAATTTCCGACAACGAGCTTGAAACCCTCACGCATGACTCTTCTTTACAAAGGCCTATAGCAGCTGTGAGACCTCTGCGTAAGTTACAAATAAAAGTATATATACTCCATACTATAACGTCTTTTTTCTTTTGCATAATTATATTTTTCATTTATTTCCTATTTAGAAGCTGTATCAGAAGAGGAAGTCGTTGTCCGAGTGCACCGAAACCCCACACCATTTCCAGTATTTCAAAACAACCCAGGAATGAATTTTGTTCCATCTTTCTAATTTACTTTTGACCAAAATAATACATTGTAAAGACGTCTATTTTACTCATAATAATATACTTTGTTCTAGTTATACCTGATGATATCGAATTTGAAGATATTCTCAGGGACGCGGAATTAAGTGTTTCAGGTGAGTTGATATTACATATGTTTTGCTTTTATACAGTGTGTATATATATGTTTATATTGCCGGGCATCCTTTGAATGCAAAAACTCAAAATATTTAATTTTCTTTGTTAGATGCAAGCAGCGTCAGACATGAGTGATTTAGAAGTGGATTTTCATCCAGACAACCACGCAGCTGTTGAAGGACACGGCATTAACGAATCACTGGATGATTTTCGACATTAAATGTACGTTATGAATGAAAATTTTAATCATCTTAATAACATGTTTTATAACGGGTCACCTGCGGAGATTGTTTCATTGCTGCATAATAATCTAGGATCGTTGAATAGGTGTGCTATTAGTATTGTAGAATTGTTAAGGAGATTTCATATTAGCTATGGCAGAGAAACGTTCTAACAACATTTCGGACGTAGAGAGTAACAATAAAAAAAATCAGAACCGATAATGAGTACACAGCCCTGAACCCTTTCTTAACCGCTGTAATCAGCCAGTTAAATCAAAATTTAACACCACCTCACCATGCTGCTAGCCAAAGTGACATTTCCAGTCAAAATACATCCGATACACCAACAACGCAACAGGACATATTTTTTTTTATTAAATCGTAATTTATTAATGTTGCAAAATAGCCTAAATGATCAACCGGCATCTACACAGTTAAATCCTTATTTAATCGACGCAGTCACCCGGCTAAATGAAAGTTTGAGACCGTCAGGCCTGAGCAATACTTGGTCTGAAGATTTCAGCCAAAACTCAGTCCTAAATGTACCCGATACACCAATGACGCAACAGGACATATTTTTATTAATTTATTAATGTTGCAAAATACCCTAAATGAGCAACCGTCACCTACTCAGTTAAACCCTGATCTAATCGAAGCAGTCAATCATTTGAACGAAACATTGAGCGTATCTCCTCAATACCCCATCAGTAACGTCGCATCTCAAGAACCAATGCCTCCTCCAGATTTTTCTCATGATCTTAATCAAAGTCTTATCATGTTAACTGACAATCTGGTTAACTTATTCGATCCCTCCGTCAACGTTTCACAAAACTCTGTAACCAATAATCAACACACCCCTGAAGCATCAAACCGTCAAATAGATAATGCCGAAGAGAATGTACCATCTCCCGATGTTCAGAATGTGCTAATAGATGTTGATGAGGAGAATGTTCCATCTCCCGATGTTCAGAATGTGCTAATAGATGTTGATGAGGAGAATGTTCCATCTCCCGATGTTCAGAATGTGCTAATAGATGATGATGAGGAGAATGTACCAGCTCCTGATGTTCAAAATGCACAATTCGGTAACGGGTTAGATCCTAATATCAGGGTAATTAATCGTGACAGATTCAATAACACCGAGATTAGAAGGAGAGTGAATTTTTCCTCGATCGCTAATGTTGACAGCTTTGCAGATTTTTATAATTCTGTTTTAGAGATTTTAAACAGTTTGATAGATGTGGCAAATGAAATGATTTCGACCAAGGATGTTGTCACTGTTGAAATTAGAGGCGCTACGCTCAATCTGTCATCACGCATTCAATTAGTCAACGGCTCCATCGATTTGCAGTCTTTTCTGATCATGCTTGAAAATGCTATTCAAAGTAAGCGTGAAATGTTTACGGATAATATTCTTGAATTAGTGATCCAAATAGTTCGGCCACCTCGCGGTGGTGCAAGTAAAAGAAAAATGTGTTCAATCTTCAGTTCTCAAGTTGTTCAGAAAAAAATGAGACATCTGTACATTTTTTACAATGAAGACAACATGTGTTTTGCTTTATGCGAAAAAACAGTTTTCAAATAGAAAAGCTCGCTAAGCAAATCCAACACGATGTGTTTGGTTAACTGAGGACACAGCGGTAGCCTTCGCTGATGTATCAAAATTTGAGACGTCTTTGAACTGTAAAATTGTAATCGTTTACTGTTCTGACAATAAGGCCGGATTCTCTTTTTTTCAAATCAGTAAGACACCGCATGAAAATACGTTGTACTTGTTTTTGCACGACAACCACTATTACGGGGTTAAAAACATCACGGGGCTTTTGGGGTCTAGTTACGTTTGTCGTTTCTGTCACTCAGGCTTTGAAGATTCACGGAAACATCGATGCAAATTTACCTGTAACATTTGTCGTAATTCGGATTGTTACAAGCACGTTCAAAAGGTGATTAAATGCCCAGACTGTTCGAGGTTGTGTAGGTCTGAATTTGTTTTGACATACATAAAGCAAAGCTTCAGTCGAGCGACGGTGATTATTGATTGTGTGAAACGGCTTTCTACTGTCGTAACTGCAATAACGTAACACACCAGAACCCTTTTAACCGTAAAAAACACGAATGTCATGAGAGGACGTGTAAACTCTGCGGCGAAAAACTTGATCGTAATACTGAGCATAGCTGTTTGATACAACCGGTAAAGAAAGAAATGCCAAATAGCAAATACATGTTTTACGATTTCGAGACAAGACAGGAAACAGGAACTCGTATAGCTAATTTCTTATGCTGTATTGATTTTCACGGACAGGAATGGACGCTCGAGGGAGACGGGTGTGTTGCTGAGTTTAAGACGTTCCGGCGTAACAAATACAAGGGCTATACCTTTATAGCACATAATGCTAGAGGGTTCGATTCGTACCTTTTGTTAAACCATTTGGTGAAAGAAGGGATAACACCCGACATCATTGCCATGTGGTAAAATTCTATGTTTTACAGATTCCGAGTTTCGTCAGTCCTACATCGATAGCCTGTCTTTCCTACCCATGAAGCTTAGCAGCCTCCCTAAAGCCATGGGGTTTTCAGAAAATTTTCCACATTTCTGGAACACCTTAGATCACCAAAACTACATAGGTCCTTATCCTGAGCCTAAGTTTTACGGTGTAGATAACATGACGCCTAAAGACAGGGAAGAGTTTTTCAAGTGGTATGCAGCGGTATCTGACAAAGTCTTTGATTTTAAGAAAGAGATGACAGATTACTGTGTAAACAACGTCGACATTTTGAGAAAGGGGTGTTTAGGTTTCAGAAATGAAATACTCCAAAGTACAAAGGTTGACCCTTTTAAATGCATAACAATTGCTTCTGTCTGTATGAAAATCTTTAGGACTGTTTCTTCCTAAAAACACTCTAGCTATTCCACCGCTTGACAAATACATCAATAGGCAGAAATCTTTCTCAACACCATCAATTCAGTGGCTCAACTACATTTCGGTCATGCAAAATCTCACCATTCGACATGCTTTGAACGAGGGTGAAGTAAGGTTTGGTAACTTTTTTGTAGATGGTTACTGCAAGGTGGCTTTTGAGTTTCTTGGTTGTTTTTATCACGGTTGTGAAAAGTGTTTTCCCTCCATGACCCCGCATCCTCTTAGCTCATGTTACGCTAGCTTTGGAGATGTCCGTCAAAAATCGATGGAAAAAAAAAAAAACTTGCAAGAAGTTCATAATTTACAGGTCACAGTGATGTGGGAACACGAGTGGAATGAACTGAAAAAATCTGATAACCGTGTCATAAACTTTCTAAAGGACTTAGATTTTTCTGGAGCGTTTAAACCCTCGTGATGCCCTTTATGGCGGTCGAACTAACACACTTCATTTACATTATGATGCACAGCCGGGTGAGAGAATCGATTATTACGATTTCACATCTCTTTACCCGTACGTAAATAAGACAAAGACATACCCGATCGGTCACCCAACCATAATTTTTCGTAACTTTCAACCTCTAGAAAACTACTTTGGTATCATTAGAGCAAAAGTTTTACCGCCCTGGGGTCTGTGGGCATCTGTTCTTCCCTTCCGGGTAAAAAGCAAACTGCTCTTTCCTTTATGCAGAACGTGTGCTGAGTTTCAGCAAAAGCAGTGTAACCATTCAGATCGGGATAGAGCCCTTATTGGGACATGGGCTTCTATCGAAATTGCAAAAGCTGTTGAAAAAGGGTACAAAAGTCTTTGAAGTTTGGCATTTTGATAACACATCCGACACTCTTTTTGCAGACTAAATTAAAATGTTTCTAAAGACAAAACAGGAAAGTTTTGGATATCCGTCCCGGGGAATTGATGAAAGGACTAAACACGATTACATCAGCAAATACCAGGAAAATGAGGGGATCGAGTTGGATCCGGCATGCATTTCAGTTAATCCGGCTAAAAGATCTGTGGCTAAACTAGCACTAAATTCACTCTGGGGAAAGATGTGTCAAAGACCTGACAGATCGAACACTACTTTAATCAGTGATCCTTCACAATTTTTAGAGTTCATGTTTTCTGATATGTATAACGTGAATCAGTTCTCTTTTTTGAATGATGTTGCGGTTGTGCAATGGCGTTATGCAGACGATAGACTGATGCAACCCGGGAATGCTAATGTATTCATTGGCATTTTCACAACAGCATACGCGAGACTTGAGCTCTACAATTTGATCGATCGGTTACAGGAAAGATGTTTATACACTGATACCGATAGTGTAATTTTTAAAAGTAAGAAAGGTGACTGGATGCCCCCGTTGAGCGATTATTTAGGTGGTTTAACGAGCGAATTAGATGACGAAGATCAAATAGCTGAATTCGTCAGCGCCGGTCCCAAAACATACGGATACAAAACTATAAAAGGTAAAACAACGCTGAAAGCTAAAGGTATCACTTTAAATTACAGCAATTCCGAAGTAGTCAATTTAAAATCACTGACAGACCTTGTGGATAATCATGTAAAAAATCCGGATCAAACTAGTCAGCTTATAACCGCGCAAAATCAAATTGTGCGAGATAAAAAGGGCTTTCATTTGAAAAACAAACCACAGTTGAAAAGGTTCAGGGTTGTGTACGATAAGCGTGTTTTACTGGATGATTTTACAACTCTCCCTTACGGCTATTAAGACTCTTTATGTATATACGTTTGTGTATAATTGTATATGTGTACATATGTATATATCTGATTTATGCTTTTGTAGTGTTTTAAAAAACTTGATCGAACATGAATGTCTCTGCTTTTGATGCGAGGATGCTAGTGCCTTTTTCTTGTATTGTGTGCGGACCCAGTAATAGTGGAAAGTCTTATTTTATAAAAATGTTGTTGGAAAACTGTAAAGACAATGTCGTTAGTTCCTGAAAACATTGTATGGTGTTACACATGTTGGCAACCTCTGTACGATGAATTCTTGGGGAGAGTAAATATAAAATTTCTTCAAGGAATCCCTGATTCTTTGTGTGATGATCAACTGTTTCCCCCTAGCAAAACAAACTTATTGGTAATCGACGACTTGATGGAATCTGCGAGTAAAAACGACGAAGTAGAAAAGGCTTTTACTAAATACAAACATCATCGCAACCTGTCGGTTATTTATTTGGTTCAGAATCTCTTTTTTCAAGTTAAGACAAGTAGAACGATCAACCTGAACACCAACTACATGGTTCTTTTCAAAAACCCTAGAGATAAGTTACAGATCAGTGTACTAGCGCGTCAAATGTACCCCGGTAACAGCAAGTATTTTTTAGAATGTTTTCAAGATGCCACTTCTAGACCTTACGGATATTTATTTGTTGACCTGAAAGCACAAACACCAGAAGATCTCCGTCTCCGGTCTGGGGTGTTTCCGCAAGAGAATCCTGCTGTGTATGTCCCTAAGAAAAAGGCTTTGAAGTATTGATAACAATGTCTGTTCAATTGAATAAATCCCTACCGTTGTTAGTCATTATATGCGTCTCAACCCCCGAAAGAGAGAGGTTATTTTACGTGATGCATCGACTGAACTCATTGAGTATATGTGAACTAGCTTTAAACTTTCTTTGAGGAAACATACCGCTGACGAGAAAAAGGACCGGACTTTGAAAAGACAGAAAAAAATCATAACTTTTTGCAGATAAAAGAGCATCTGTTGAAACAAAAAGGAAAGCTATTAATCAGTCTGGAGGATTTATTCTGCCTCTGCTCAGCGTAGCTGTTCCCTTTATAACCAGTTTAATTGCATCCCGTAACAGTTAACATGGAGACAGCGGATAAAATGTATTTTTAGTTCCTAAACATCAGCTTGACAAACTTAAAAACATGACAGCGGAACATGAAAGTATAAGAAACTGTTGAAAACAACTTGGACGAGGCAATCCGACACATTTTGTCAAGGACTGATCTGAACGAATATGAGAAGGCAAAGCTCTACACGTCGGCCCTGCAGAAATTTTTTAACTTGGTTAAAGTAGGTGATTAGGAAACCGCTCAGCTGACCCTGTCTCTTCCGAATATACTGGAAAGTAAAGCAGAAGCTACAGCAACCGAAGCTCCTCAATCCCAAAAAGCTGGAATTGTGCAAGAAGTGCTCGCTAACATTTCTGCAAGGAGCAAGAAAAATGCTTCATACATTATGGATAAAATTTTACAGTCCAGCAATGATGCTTTGTGGAATGATGACGATGGTGAATTAGTTTTTAAAGGAAAAACTATTGAAGGATCTTACATGGTGGATTTGATTAGGAGTCAAATCCACCATTATAATAAACTCTTTATAAAGTTTCCGATGAACAGAGACCATTAGGGTGGAACGAGTTACTACACACTATAGCTAAATTAAACATACCATTTTCAACAGTGCCTAATGGAGATGTCCGACGTAAAATATCTGACATAAAGAGATATAAAGCTTCGTACCATCCATCACCTCTTACTCATTTTGTTTCCCCATATTCTTCACCACCTAAAAGTGACGACGATTCATATAACCCTAATCCCATGTTTAAACCTACCCCTCTTAAATGTTCTAACTGGGTAGATTTTTAATTGAATTACAAAGACTATGTATTTTATCATTTAATTTAATAAACTAATTAAATTTGAAATTTTTTGTAAAGCGTTTTCATTTTATATTCCACTACACAAATCACGGGGAGGATTAACATGAGGTACGGTAAAATGATTTTATTTGATTACTTAAGGGTACATGTACATAATGTGGTTCATCAAAAATACACACTTAACTAAACACGAAGTCGTGACAAATCTAAAGAGTTAACACATTGTATACAAGCAACTGAACAATTTCTAGGGTACTTCGCCATAGTGCTTGTGCATGACCGGGTTTTACTGCTGGAGAAACGGATACTTTCTTCACAAAAAGAGATGCGCTGATAATTTTCAGAATGAAATTATTTCCTTCCTTCATTAAACAAAATTCATCTTTACTGCGAACCAATTTAATCCTTAAATCAACGCCGTTCAGTAAAAGTTTTTCCTGAAAAAATGAATGAATGAAATCTGAATGAATGTGTCCAATCAAGTCAAAGGTATTGCTTTCAGTGCTGAACTTGGCCCTTTGTTTAAGACCTTCATTGCGACCTTCTGGATCAGTGGCATCCATATGCCCCGCTGTGTCTTTGTAGAACAGTCCGGAGGAAAATTGCGTTTCCAATGTATCTTTTTCATAGTTGAGAAGACATTCAAAAGCGGCCCGGTATGGATATGTACCGCTAGATTGAGAAATCAGTCGGTCTCTGAGCATGACATCCACTTGTGAAAAAGGCGATGCTATAGGGTAATTAACGACCCCCACCTTTGCATCGGCGGCTATGTTGGTGCTGTCAGGATTAAATATTTTACAGGTCAGATGTAAAAACGTGTTTCTAAAGGTGCGTTGTCCGACAGTGCGGAGAGCGGAGGAATTTCAACATAAGTGTTATTTTCAATACTCGTTTGGGTATAAGTTAGTGTGAAAATATCCAATTCTGACTTTGTACACTCTGGGGACAGACTGTGTAAGAAAGCCATGATGTTAAATGTTTAGCTGCTTCCTTTTGTGAGAGATTCGATGAGTCTTGCTACCTCTCTGCTTCGTTTTCACACTGGTCTTGATTTTAGTCACCTTGCGCCTTTTATTAGGAATCATGTGACGTTGACCCGGAGTCAATTTGACGTTTTGGATATCCCGGAGGAAAGATAATAGAATACATTTTACTTTCATGGGGAACGAAGACACCAAACTTTCTTAGACTTAAACACGTGCAAAACGATTAAGAGACAACTATACCATTAACAACCCCCTTTGTTCTATCAGCAATCAATCAACAATTGACGTTTTGGATACCCCAATTTACAACCTCACTTACTTTCAGGAGGGGGAAGGAGACACCAAACTTTCTTCATGACTTAAACATGTGAAAACATTTTACGCTCACAGGGGGGAAAAAAAAAAGACAACAACATTCTTAATTACTTAAACAACTATATAAAGAAACAACTACCCCCCTTAATGTACCTTTGACCTTGAGGGGGGCAATATAGTTATGAATAATGTATATTAATTATGAATTATGATAACCTTTGACCTATAAGCAATCAATCATAAAATCAATCAAACTTTTGACAGTTTATACCAGATAATTCTCTCACTCTAGAGTGAGATTTTTTTGTCTGAATTAATTTGCCTGTCAGTTAACTATATTCTGAATAAACTACAAACAAACAATATCTCACTAAATAACATACTTTATCCTGTATTCTATACCACTTTATCCTGCATTCAGGCTCGCAGGGACCTGAAGCCTATCCCAGGAGGCTTATAGCATGAGGTGGGGTATAGCCTGGACAGGGTGCCAATCCATCGCAGGACACACAGACACATACACAAACTCACACACTACGGGCAATTTGGGAACGCCAATTAGCCTAATCTGCAGGTCTTTAGACTATGGGAGGAAACCGGAGTACCCAGAGGAAACCCACCAATAGACGGGAATAGAGTCTGGACGGGAATTGACCCCGGACCCTGGAGGTGCGAAGCGACAGTGCTAACCACTAAACCACCATGCCGCCAATACACACGTGGACAAAATTGTTGTTACCCTTCGGTCAATGAAAAAAAAGCTCACAATGGACACAGAAATAACTTTCATCTGACAAAAGTAATAATATAAAAAAATTCTATGAATGTTAACCAATGAAAGTTAGACACTGCTTTTCAACCATGCTTCAACAGAATTAATTTTAAAAAATAAACTCAAGGAACAGGCCTGGACAAAAATGATGGTACCCCATGAAAATACTGAAAATAATGTGACCAAAGGGACATGTTAATTCAAGGTGTGTCCACTAATTTGCATCACAGGTGTCTACAATCTTGTAATCAGTCAGTGGGCCTATATATAGGGCTCCAGTTAGTCACTGTGTTCTTTGGTGACATGGTATGTACCACACTCAACATGGACCAGAGGAAGCGAAGGAAAGAGTTGTCTCAGGAGATTCGAAAGAAAATTATAGACAAGCATGTTAAAGGTAACGGCTATAAGACCATTTCCAAGCAGCTAGATGTTCCTGTGACTACAGTTGCACATATTATTCAGAAATTTAAGATCCATGGGACTGTAGCCGACCTCCCTGCACGTGGCCGCATGAGGAAAATTGATGACAAATCAAAGAGACGGATAATCCCAATGGTAACAAAAGAGCCCAGAAAGACTTCTAAAGAGATCCAAGGTGAACTTCATGCTCAAGGAACATCAGTGTCAGATCGCACCATCCGTCGTTGTTTGAGCCAAAGTGGACTACATGGGAGATGACCAAGGAGGACACCATTGTTGAAAACAAATCATAAAAAAGTCAGACTGGAATATGCCAAACTACATGTTGACAAGCCACAAAGCTTCTGGGAGAATGTCCTATGGACAGATGAGACAAAAATGGAACTTTTTGCCAAGGCACATCAGCTCTATGTTCACAGATGGAAAAATGAAGCATATCAAGAAAAGAACACTGTCCCTACTGTGAAACATGGAGGAGGCTCTGTTATGTTCTGGGGCTGCTTTGCTGCATCTGGCACAGGGTGTCTTGAATCTGTGCAGGGTACAATGAAATCTCAAGACTATCAAGGGATTCTAGAGAGAAATGTGCTGGCCAGTGTCAGAAAGCTGGGTCTCAGTCGCAGGTCATGGGTCTTGCAACAGGACAATGACCCAAAGCACACAGCTAAAAACACCCAAGAATGGCTAAGAGGAAAACATTGGACTATTCTAAAGTGGCCTTCTATGAGCCCTGACCTCAATCCTATTGAGCATCTTTGGAAGGAGCTGAAACATGCTGTCTGGAAAAGGCACCTTCAAACCGGAAACAACTGGAGCAGCTTGCTCATGAGGAGTGGGCCGAAATACCTGCAGAGAGGCGCAGAAGTCTCACTGACAGTTACAGGAATCGTTTGATTGCAGTGATTGCCTCAAAAGGTTGTGCAACAAACTATTAAGTTATCATTAAAAACCATCATTTTTGTCCAGGCCTGTTCCATGAGTTTATTTTTTTATAATTCCGTTGAAGCATGGTTGAAAAGCAATGTCTGACTTTCATTGGTTAACATTCATAGAATTCTTATTTATTATTACTTTTGTCAGATTAAAGTTATTTCTGTGACCATTGTGAGTTTTTCTTTCATTGACCGAAGGGTACCAACAATTTTGTCCACGTGTGTATATGATTAGAATTGACTAAAAAATACACGTCAGAACTTCTTCAGGGCCTCAAAACACTTCCAGATCCAATGATTTGAGCCATTTGCAAACAAAAAAGGTCCCCATTTGCATTACTTTTGGTACGGTCTTCATAACATTAGAAATTCTGTCATGTGACACTTGGATACCTGTTATAAACAAGAATGCCATGCACTTAAAAAACATTTATTCTTCATTACTTTGTACTGTACTCATTTATAATCCAGTATATGAAGCGCAGTGGTCAAGACACGAAGCTTAAATAGGAACAATTCTAATGTTATCTTGTTGAGCATCACAACAATCACTAATAGTAATACATATGCAATGAATATTATTTTTGCGAAAAAAAAAATATCCCTGTTTGTTAAGAAGCTGGATCAAAGCATAGGGTGAGCCATGATATAGGGCCCCTGGAGGATCTTATTTCAGCAATGGTGTGCAACACGGTATTTCATATATGTATGTTACTTCCAATCAGGCTAATACAATGAAAAAACAAAGTTAATTATAAAAAGGAATGGGTGATATGACCAAAATATTATTGTAGACAGTATATATATAATATCATAATAATAATTATTGTTTTGTTACCAATAAAGAACATTAATTATTCTCCAAAAGTAATCCAAAATTAATAATGTAAATGATTAAATCCTGTAATAGTTGAAGTGGCAATTTTTATAAAATTACAGACGATGTTTGTAATTTAAAAATGCATAATCCCAACAAAGCCCTGTTAGTGGAACGTAATGAATGTGGGTAAGTTGAGTGTTTTTCTCTCTGTAGGATGCCTCTATTCCGTGCCTTTTTACTGGTGCAGTACAAAAAGAAAAAAAAGTAGAGGTAAGAAAATATTTTATTTGGATTTGTGCACAGGAATGACAAGACCAAACATTTTTCCAACTGTATGGTATGTTTGAAGCAGCTTTTCTTTAAAAAGTTTGGATGACAAAACAAGACATTTAATAAAATGTGGTCATAAAATCAATCAAGGGACAGTTGTGTAGATAAAAACCAAAAAAAGGGTTGAAAGAAAAAAAAAGCTTTAACATCTACAGAGGTACTTAAGTCAAATTCGTTAGGCATTAGGTAACAAAACATTTTGAAATCCCTTAAAGAAATAAAGAAATGTCCTGAAGGTGTGTTCCAGCAAAATAGATTGTTTCGCTTAGTGTGTTAATATGTACATTGTCTGAACTCTGGAGTCCTTGAACCTGGGAGGCGGAGCAGAGATGGCATCCCTGAACCCGGTAGGCAAAGCAAAGACGGCGTCCTCGAACCCAGGCGGTGGAGCAGAGACGGCATCCTCAAACTTGGGAGATGGAGCAGAGATGGCGTCCTCAAACCCGTGAGGTGGCATAGACATGGAGTCCTCGAAACTGCAGTGTGCATGTCTCTAATCCATCTGGCAGATACTGCAGCATATCCTCGTCACCAGACAACGCAGCTATACTAGAGTAGAGTATCTTGCAGAGACAAGGCCGAAAACAACTCGGGAGGTTCAGGCAGGGCGTGGCTCAGGCAAGGCATGGCTCAGGTTGCGAGCTGTCCATCTATCAACAAAACTTATGTTAAATAAAATACTGTTTTTAGTCATTTACCAACATATAAGTTGTTTTATTAATATATATTTCTTAATATACAATAATAAAAAATTTATTTGATTATTTTGAGCCAAATCTGTGTCTAGATGGTCTGTCACCAGTGGTTGCGAGGAGCTATACAGCCCCCTACTGGTGGTGTTGTGTACTGCGCTGTAAATAAACAGGATGAAGCCCCTTCTTGCATGTCTGCTTTTAATTTGGTACAGACATTATATAGACCTATTAAGAAAAGTGATCTATAATTTTAAGTCTTAATGCACATACTTCGCCTATGAAAAAAAAAACATGAAGTTGCCTATTGTTTCAGTGCTTAACCCTACACCAGTATTTTGTTTTGAGATCCAGAATTGAATTTAACACATCAAATGTAAATCAAATGTTTGCTTTACAATCACAACATGGAAATACGTATCTTCCTCATAGTTTTGATTTTATAAACAGTCACATTTCGACATGTGACTATAGACAGTATCCAGTGAAATATGCTGGTCTCTAAGAGGTAAATTTAACAATAAACATTGTTTATTTTTAAAAATCTCCTTGTATACCTTCACTGAAGTCGTGTCCGTGGCGTTTCCTCGGAGGAGAGGGAGCTGAGGGCTTTCTGAGACACACTCTCAGGTCCTGGCTGCTGGTCTGTAGGAGGCTAATAAAAAACAAAACAAGCAAACATATTTAAAAATATAAATATCCTTGTATACCTTCACCGAAGTCGAGTCGGTGGCATTTCCTCGGAGGAGAGGGAGCTGAGGGCTTTCCGAGGTCCTGGCTTCTTTCCTTTCTCTGCAAAGAGGAAACGAGACGATTTTTAGACACTTTTATTATTATTATAATCATATTGGAGTCTCTAAACTGTTCTCCCACCTGTAATGCGGCATGGGGATGTAGTAACCCGTGCGCGTGCTTTCCTCGTCTTCGTGAAGCCTGCCTTTCGTCCTGTGCGCGTGCCCTCGGTTCTTGCATCCCGGTTCGGAGCCTCTGTGTGCGGCTGAACCTGCAGAGCATCAGGCCTCTTCTTCGCTGCTTTTACCGCCTCCTGGTAGAACGCCGGTGTCGCCTCCACCGCCGCTCCCTCCCACTCGTAGTCTCCGAGCAGCGGCGTCCCGGAGGCGAAGTTAAAATTCCACTGTTCGTCCTTTCCGGAGATCTCGCGCAGCTTCGCCTCGATGTCCCGGTCCAGCTCGTCGTGATATACAGGTCCGAACAGACTCCGGCGCACGATCCTGCGCGGGCGCTGAGGGGAGAAGTCCCGCCTCGCAGCTCCTGAAACCTGCACTCTGGACATCTCTGTCACTTCTTTCGCAGTAAATGTCCAAAAGTCGTGTCAGAGACTCAGGGTGACAGAAACTTCAGAAAACAGTTGACTCTCGACTCTCACAAACAAGTTCAAAACTGGGTAACAGAGCGTTCAAGACAATCGACTCGTGGCTCTCACAAACCAGTTTAAACCAAGCTGGTGCGCGATCGTTTAAAGAGCTCGTTGCCTGGCAGCAGCGTGCAGCGTCACAGGCGAGCGATCTGATTGGTCAGCGAGTGACCATCCTCTGCTCAGTATAGTGATGTTACGTATGACACCGAGGCTCCGAAGCTTGTGTCGAGCAGAAGTGGTGTTTTTAATTTAAGGGAAAATTATAATGAAAACAACTCATTAACCATATAATACATGAATATATGTGGTCATACGTTTTTGTGTGGTTACATGACCAATAAAGGCGCCAGATATCCAGCTAAAAAAAAAACATTACAAAAGCAGCAGTTTGTGTAAATATTTCATAAATGTCTTTGTAGAAATGTCTTTGTACATACGAATAAATGTATACATTAATTCTTTTGATCTGATTAATTACAAAATAGGAGTGTTTATAAATAAAGTCTCACTTCAAAGCATGTTTAGTTTCCCTGAGGGTCACGTGATCATCGACTAGCGGCTTTAAGGAATACTGTGACTGATTTGTCTTAGGTAAAGGCTTGTTCACATGTCTCACTTTTCCAGTCAGCACTGTGCCATAGTAGCTTGTTACAAAGATTATGTTTGAATGGAGCAACCAAGAAAGAAGTGAAGGATTTAAATTATTTTGGGAAGGAATTTCTCCCAAAAATCTAATTGCTGTAAAAATTCCTAAAACGTAGTCAGAGGCTTTCTCTCTTTTTTCTTTTTTCTCTGTCCCCTATTTTATCCAGGCTTGGGATTCACACTGCGTCCAGTGGCTGGAGTTTTGGCATTGTGTGGGAACCGAACCCAGGCCTTATACATTGCAGGCAATAAAATTACCATACTGCTTCAAAAGTTAAAGGAACTCTTTTGAATTGGAATATAGTAGCATCAAGGCAATTAAACTTGTGAGATGTTGATCTAGGCAGCTAAGTAGCTGAGGGCGGTTCATCAATTTCAGTTGCTTTGGTATTAATGAAACTAGCAACAGGTGCACTCGAGTGGCAACAATGAGACAACTCTGACAAATGGTGTCACAGGTAGAGGCCACTGACATTTTTTACCCCGTACAACGGCACCCTGACTATCATTAGGTATTCCTCCTGGTGCACGACAATGCCTGGCCTCATGTGGCGAGAGTGTGCGGGCAATTTAGAGAGAATTAAGGACTTGATACCACTGACCTGCCCCCATTCTTGCCTAATTCCACTAGAACTCCTCTGGGACATTATGTTTCAGTCCACCGAGGACACCAGGTTGCACCTCAGACTGTCAAGTAGCTCAATGATGCCTTGGTCCAGATCTGGGTTTAGATACCATATAAGACACCATCCCTCGTCTCATTTGGAGCATGTCCGTTGTTGTTAAGCATACAAGCATGTGGGGGTTATACAAACTACTGTACCATTCTGCATAAAATTTCAGCAAAATAGAATAATCTGTTGCATAATTTCTAAAGATTTTTGTTGTGTATTTGAATTCAGTCTTGGCATTTTATTTTTCATCAAATTGTGTGGCATTCTATCATTTCTAATGCATTACCCAGTCCATATCATTATAGATATCCAGCATGATTTTTCCTATTGAGACCTGAAGTGTTCCTTCAATTTTTGAGCAGTGTATATGCAGACACACAGGCTCTATTTGCTACACAAAATCTATCCACTACTGTAGATGTCAGTACAATTAGTTCTTAAATGGACCTTCTGGTAACACATTTTGTTACTTGTCTCCTTATTGATTAAACTTTGAAAATATTGACTGCAATAAAATGAGCACAAGAGGAGTAATTTTGTATTTGGGCAGAGTGTTTTTAAAAAAAAAAATTATGTTTCACAGAAACATTTATTACTGTTACTGTTATACTCAAACTTTCAGCCTGGTCTGTGCTATAGCATGCTAGTTTATCTGACAATGGCTGCTAGCCAGCCAAACCAAAGAACCCCACATGTGTATGAAAGAAACTGCAAAAATATCTGAGCTTTTTAGCTTTCTTTGTAGAATGCTTGCAGGGTGTATGAAGATGGTGAAGTGATGAATGAAAGCTAAACTGTTAACTGTAGTGCCAGCATGACACTAGCATTTAGCTAGGTTGCTAGCTTTAAAAAGCTGAGGTGTTACAAAACACTAAGCTTCTTACAAATATGCACACTAGCCAACCCTCTCGATTTTTCCATAAACTTTTACTTTCTTTAATTTCTTTCTTTCTAAGGTTGGAACGAACACTGTGGAATATCTCCAGCAGGCTGAAGTGTCAAGGCCGAACCCCTACATCCTGATGTTGAGAGACAGCACTGCTCTCAGGCATTAGTGCTTCTGAGTAATAGTATCGTAATGATGTCACTGTTTAATTTGTTTTGTATTACTTTATCTTGTGCTTTTGAAAAATAAATATTTTTTCTATGATTTGTACATGTAATTGGGTGTTTATTGCATATATGTATGGTTTGCAAAACTTTTTTTTTTTGTAATAGACCAGTATATCAAAGTAATTTAACTGCTAAAACTGTTTTAGCCATAGACATGTAAAACATAAAAATAATAATAACCTATTTGTGAGGTAGAATTAACCCAACATTTCAGTTAATATAATGGGTAGAGTAGAATAGTTCTGGATAGAACATTTGAACAATTTATGTGGTAGAATTAACCCAGCATTATAGTTAAATTTGACCTAGCATTTGGATGGAATATTTTACCCATCTTGCTGGGTTAAACAAATGACCCATATTGCTGGGTTAAATTAACCCAGCATTGTAGTTGATCTAATATTTACCCAGCAACTGGGTTAAAAACAACCCGAATTGGGTTGTTTTTAACCCAGTGTTTTTTAGGGTGTTACATATGTTATGAAATTAAATATGTCAAGTAATAGCAGTCAGGCATAGTTTTTCAGTGTGCGCCAACACCTGTATAAAACATCAAGAATGAAGATATTTTATTGAAATAAAAGTATAGGTATCATTTAAAATTTTTCCCTAATCAGATTTAGACATACCCAGCCAAAAACACTCACACTCAAAAAAAAAATGCTGGGTTAAAAACAACCCAAGCTGGGTTGTTTTTAACCCAGCTACTGGATAAATATTGGACCAACTACATGCTGGGTTAATTTAACCCAGCAAAATGGGTTATTTATTTAACCCAGCAAGATGGGTAAAATATTCAATCCAAATGCTAGGTCATATTTAACTATAATGCTGAGTTAATTCTACCTCACAAATAGGTTATTATTATTTTTATGTTTTACATGTCTATGGGTAAAACAGTTTAAACAGTTTAATTACTTTGATATACTGGTCTATTACAAAAGAAAACACTAAGTTTTGCAAACCATACATATATGCAATAAACAGCACCCAATTAATTGTACAAAACATAGAAAAATATTTATTTTTCAAAAGCACAAGATCAGATAATACAAAACAAGTTAAACAGTGACATCATTACTATACTATTACTGAGAAGCACTAATGCCCGAGAGCAGTGCTCGTCATTATCTCCCAACATCAGGATGTAGGTGTACGGCCTCGACTAACAGATATTCCACGGTGTTGGTTCCAACCTTAGAAAGAAAGAAAGTAAAAGTTTATTGGAAAATTCGAGAGTGTTGGCTAGTATGCATATTTGTAAGATGATTAGTGTTTTGTAACACCTCAGCTATTTTATATGTGTTTGCTAACGCTAGCAACCTAGCTAAATGCTAGCGTCATGCTGGCACTACAGTTAACAGTTTAGCTTTCATTCATCACTTCACCACCTTCATACACCCTGCAAGCATTCTACAAAGTAAGCTAAAAAGCTCAGACATTTTTGCTGTTTCTTTCATACACAGGTGGGTTCTTTAGTTTGGCTAGTTAGCAGCCATTGTCAGATAAACTAGCATGTTATAGCACAGACCAGGCTGAAAGTTTGAGTGTAACAAGGTAACATTAATAAATGTTACATACAGTGAACAAATTCAGTCATCGGTGAGTGAAAGTGTGTATACAGACCTTATATTGAACGTTTACATTTCCTCTAAAATGCTTGAGGAGGAAGAAAAAAAGACACGAAGCTGACACAGCCACTGAATACACCGGTGAACTTCGGGGGAGGGGCGGTCTGATCTGTGATGTTAGCTGTCGCTAGCTAACCCAACTCCAACCCAGCAAGCTGGGTTAAACAAAAAGTACACAACTCCCTGTAAATAACCCAGAAATATTACCCAACAGAGGCAACCCAGCGTTTGGGTAATAAAAACAACCAAGCATTTTTTTAGTGTGTATATTCCAATTCAAAAGAGTTCCTTTAACTTTTTAAGCAGTATGGTAATTTTCTTGCCTGCAGTGTATAAGGCCTGGGTTCGGTTCCCACACAATGCCAAAACTCCAGTCACTGGATGCAGTGTGAATCCCAAGCCTGGATAAAATAGGGGACAGAGAAAAAAGAGAGAAAGCCTCTGACTACGTTTTAGGAATTTTTACAGCAGTTTTCCTTCCCAAAATAATGTAAATCCTTCACTTCTTTCTTGGTTGCTCCATTCATACATAATCTTTGTAACAAGCTACTATGGCACAGTGCTGACTGGAAAAGTGAGACATGTGAACAAGCCTTTACCTAAGACAAATCAGTCACAGTATTCCGGAAAGCCGCTAGTCATTGATCGCGTGACCCTCAGGGAAACTAAACATGCTTTGAAGTGAGACTTTATTTATAAACACTCCTATTTTGTAATTAATCAGATCAAAAGAATTAATGTATGCATTTATTCGTATGTACAAAGACATTTCTACAAAGACATTTATGAAACATTTACACAAACTGCTGTATTTTCCCTTAAATTAAAAACACCACTTCTGCTCGACACAAGCTTCGGAGCCTCAGTGTCATACGTAACATCACGATGGTCACTCGCTGACCAATCAGATCGCTCGCCCGTGACGCTGCACGCTGCTGCCAGGCAACGAGCTCTTTAAAAGATCGCGCACCAGCTTGGTTTAAACTGGTTTGTGAGAGCCACGAGTCGACTGTCTTGAACGCTCTGTTACCCAGTTTTGAACTTGTGAGAGTCGAGAGTCAACTGTTAACTGTTAACTGTAAACTGTTAACTTCGCCTCCGGGACACCGCTGCTCGGAGACTACGAGTGGGAGGGAGCGGCGGTGGAGGCGACACCGGCGTTCTACCAGGAGGCGGTAAAAGCAGCGAAGAAGAGGCCTGATGCTCTGCAGGTTCAGCCGCACACAGAGGCTCCAAACCGGGATGCAAGAACCGAGGACACGCGCACAGGACGAAAGGCAGGCTTCACGAAGACGAGGAAAGCACGCGCACGGGTTACTACATCCCCATGCCGCATTACAGGTGGGAGAACTGTTTAGAGACTCAAATATGATTATAATAATAATAAAAGTGTCTAAACAAAACGTTTTGTTTCCTCTTTGCAGAGGAAGGAAAGAAGCCAGGACCTCGGAAAGCCCTCAGCTCCCTCTCCTCCGAGGAAATGCCACTCGACTTCGGTGAAGGTATACAAGGATATTTATATTTTTAAATATGTTTGCTTGTTTTTTTTTTAGTCTCCTACAGACCAGCAGCCAGGACCTGAGAGTGTGTCTCAGAAAACCCTCAGCTCCCTCTCCTCCGAGGAAACGCCACGGACACATAATGTTTATTTTTTTATTTACCTCTTAGAGACCAGCATATTTTTCTGGATTCTGTCCATAGTCACATGTCGAAATGTGACTGTTTATAAAATCAAAACTATGAGGAAGATATGTATTTCCATGTTGTGATTGTAAAGCAAACACTTGATTTACATTTGATGTGTTTAATTTAATTCTGGATCTCAAAACAAAATACTGGTGTAGGGATAAGCACTGAAACAATAGGCAACTTCATGTTTTTTTTTCATAGGCGAAGTATGTGCATTAAGACTTAAAATTATAGATCATTTTTGTTAAAAGGTCTATATAATGTCTGTACCAAATTAAAAGCAGACATGCAGAAGGGGCTTCATTCTGATTATTTACAGCGCAGTACACAACACCACCAGTAGGGGGCTGTATAGCTCCTCGCAACCACTGGTGACAGACCATCTAGACACAGATTTGGCTCAAAATAATAAAATACATTTATTAATATATATTTCATAATATACAATAATAAAAAAACAACTTATATGTTGGTAAATGGCTAAAAAACAGTATTTTTTTACATAATTTTTGTTGATAGATGGACAGCTCGCAACCTGAGCCATGCCTTGCCTGAGCCACGCCCTGCCTGAACCTCCCGAGTTGTTTTCGGCTTCGTCTCTGCAAGATACTTTACTCTAGTATAGCTGCGTTGTCTCATGACGAGGATATGCTGCAGTATCTGCCAGATGGATTAGAGACATGCACACTGCAGTTTCGAGGACTCCAAGTCTCCGTCACCTCACGGGTTTGAGGACGCCATCTCTGCTCCATCTCCCAAGTTTGAGGATGCCGTCTCTGCTTCACCGCCTGGGTTCGAGGACGCCGTCTTTTCTTCGCCTACCAGGTTCAGGGACGCCATCTCTGCTCCGCCTCCCAGGTTCAAGGACTCCGTCTCTGCTCAGCCTCCCAGGTTCAAGGACTCCCGAGTTCAGACAATGTACATATTAACACACTAAGCGAAACAATCTATTTTGCTGGAACACACAACAGACCTTCAGGACATTTCTTCATTTCTTTAAGGGATTTCAAAATGTTTTGTTACCTAATGCCTAACGAATTTGACTTAAGTACCTCTGTAGATGTTAAAGCTTTTTTTTTCTTTCAACCCTTTTTTTGGTTTTTATCTACACAACTGTCCCTTGATTGATTTTATGACCACATTTTATTAAATGTCTTGTTTTGTCATCCAAACTTTTTAAAGAAAAGCTGCTTCAAACATACCATACAGTTGGAAAAATGTTTGGTCTTGTCATTCCTGTGCACAAATCCAAATAAAATATTTTCTTACCTCTACTTTTTTTTCTTTTTGTACTGCACCAGTAAAAAGGCATGGAATAGAGGCATCCTACAGAAAGAAAAACACTCAACTTACCCACATTCATTACTTTCCACTAACAGGGCGTTGTTGGGATTATGCATTTTTAAATTACAAATATCATCGTCTGTAATTTTATAAAAATTGCCACTTCAACTATTACAGGATTTAATCATTTACATTATTAATTTTGGATTACTTTTGGAGAATAATTAATGTTCTTTATTGGTAACAAAACAATAATTATTATTATGATATTATATATATACTGTCTACAATAATATTTTGGTCACATCACCTATTCCTTTTTATAATTAACTTTGTTTTTTCATTGTATTAGCCTGATTGGAAGTAACATACATATATGAAATACCGTGTTGCACACCATTGCTGAAATAAGATCCTCCAGGGGCCCTATATCATGGCTCATCCTGTGCTTTGATCCAGCTTCTTAACAAACAGGGATATATAAAGAAAAGAAGAGTGTATTTTCCGCAAAAATAATATTCATTGCATATGTATTACTATTAGTGATTGTTGTGATGCTCAACAAGCTAACATTAGAATTGTTCCTATTTAAGCTTCGTGTCCTGACCACTGCGCTTCTCATATACTGGATTATAAATGACTACAGTACAAAGTAATGAAGAATAAATGTTTTTTAAGTGCATGGCATTCTTATGTTATGAAGTACCAAAAGTAATGCAAATGGGGACCTTTTTTGTTTGCAAATGGCTCAAATCATTGGATCTGGAAGTGTTTTGAGGCCCTGAAGAAGTTCTGACATGTCCTGACATTCGTGTATTTTTTTTGTCAATTCTAATCATATAAATGGGTAAAGTCTGTTTACACTGTGTTCAGCACAAATCGGGATACAATAATATGTGAGCAGCATGTATGCACAAGTTTTTATTTTGGTGAAAATGACAGTTATGGATGGTTATTGAAAACAGCAAAATAAAAAGTCACTGAAAGGCCACAAACCAGAATCATAACTTTTGTGTTCAGTAGTTTTGTGAACTGGATCTTGTAGGCTGGAGTTTTGTCTTCAAAATAATGTGATAATCATTCTGATCACTCATTTACGGAAAACTATTTCTTCATAAAAATTTTCTAAGCCTGTTTTTATTTATAAAGGCCATATGCGAAGAGGTGTGAATGACCATGAATAATGTTGTAATTACACCAGGGACGACAGAAACCAACATAATGAGGTGTATAATGAGTCTTTCAGATAGATATGTGACAGAGAGCGAAGTGCTACAATGAAATAATTTGAGGACAAAAGAAACAGATATTGGCGGCATGGTGATTTAGTGGTTAGCACTGTCGCTTCGCACCTCCAGGGTCCGGGATCGATTCCCGGCCAGGCTCTATTCCCGTCTATTGGTGGGTTTCCTCTGAGTACTCCGGTTTCCTCCCATAGTCTAAAGACCTGCAAATTAGGCTAATTGGCGTTCCCAAATTGCCCGTAGTGTGTGAATGAGTGTGTGAGTTTGTGTATGTATGTGTGTGTGTGTGTGTGTGTGTGCGTGTGTGTGTGTGTGTGTGTGTGTGTGTGTGTGTGTGTGTGTCCTGCGATGGATTGGCACCCTGTCCAGGCTATACCCCACCTCATGCTATAAGCCTCCTGGGATAGGCTCCAGGTCCATGCGAGCCTGAATACAGGATAAACTGGTATAGAATACAGGATAAAGTATGTTATTTAGTGAGATATTGTTTGCTTGTAGTTTATTCAGAATATACTTAACTGACAGGCAAATTAATTCAAACAAAAAAATCTCACTCTTATACCCTATGCATAACCTACTCACTCACAATGAAAATGTCCAGGATTGAGTGGAAAGAGACACACATGATCTCATACACACAAGGCACATTTATGGCATAAATATGGATGTACAACAACATACATTCAGGGTGAAAGAGTGCAAACAGGAACAGTGCACAATGAATAAAGGGTGTTAGGTTTGTAAAAGCCCAGTCTTACACCCTATACACAGTCACACCCTATACACATAAGTGAACATGGCATATCTGGCATTTCCATGGTGTTTTTTGCTGCTTACCATACACTGCTTTACAATGCACACAGACGCTGTGACTAGCAGTGGCAACATCCCTGGTATCCTAGGTCCATCCATGTGCTGGTTGTACGCAGTCAGCTACTTATTAAGAAAACAAATTCAATTCAAATTAAAAATCTTGATACTGTCCTACAAAGCTAAAAATGGCCCAGCACCCTCATCCTTCTCAACTCTAATCACAACACACACCGCACCATGTTCCCTCCGATCCTCTAGCATCGCCTCGTCCCACCATCTCTCATCAATACTTGGACTAATCCTCCCTCATTAAAAAAAAAAATCTCAATTGTGTTTGTCTGATGCCACTTAGTTAGTAACCTAGTAACCCAATGTAAGTAAAGCACGTTTTGTAAGTCGCTCTGGATAAATGTAAATGCAAATATAAAAATACAAATTATATAAGACTTAATAACTCACCCATTGTAACAGATTGCTGGATTCTCCTCCCCCATTCTCTGTCGGAGTCTCAGTGTTGCTCCGAGGAAAAGCTAAACTCGTCCCACTATCCAGAACATTTTGTACCGTTTATGTAAGAACCATTAGGTACCTTCAATTCAGATGTCCCTTAAAAGGTAAAATATTTTGTCAGCAGAGGTGTTTTCAATGCCATTAAGGGTATATTTATCGAAAAGGTGTACCTTTTTTAAAGGAGTGTGACCACTTCAACTATTTCGGGATTTGATAATTGAACATTAACAGTTTTTGATCATTTTTTCAAGAATAATTAATGTTCTATATTGGTTGCATTAAAAAATATTCTGGTATTTTACACTTCTTTTCTGGAAAAAATAACCATTATGATATTACATATATTGTGTGCAGTCGTGGTAATATTTTGGTCATATAACCCAATAGTACATACATACTATTATATGAGGAGTGCAGTGGTCAGTACATTAAGCTTAATTAGGAACAATTCTAATGTTTGTCTGTTAAGAATCACAGCAATCACTAATAGTGATAAATATACTGAATTTTATTTTTATGGGAACAAAACTCTTCCTTATTACAGCAATTGTAGGAATGTAGGAAACAGCACACAGACAGTAACCTGAACTCTGCCCTTCCCGTTATCATCCGCCTTTATGCTTATAATGCTGTCCTAATACTGTACATGGCAGAAATTTCTGAATGAAATGGCAGAATGTAAATCCTACTTGTAGTAGCCTGATAACAAGTCATGTACATATGTGAAATACCTCGTTTTGAACAATACACAATTGCTGTAATAAGATAGCATAACTCCTGATGTAAATTGAAAGCAATTTTTTGAAGAAAGGAAGAGTTTTTTTCCCTATAAAAATAAAATTCAGTATATTTATCACTATTAGTGATTGCTGTGATGCTTAACAGACAAACATTAGAATTGTTCTTAATCTACTGACCACTGCACTCCTCATATAATAAATTATACAGTAAATGAGAACAGTATATAATAATCAAGAATGAAGGTATTTAAAGTGCATTGCATTCTTGTTTGTAACAGGTATCCTGGTGTCACATCACAAAATTGTTGAAGCAAAAGTAAAGCAAATATCGACATAACTGTTTTATTAATTTATCTATCTGTTCACATTGCTTTTGTCAACAATGTTATCATCATAAACATTCTCTATCACATTGGGAGACCTTAAATTTTACAAAGAGGAATTTCAAAGAGTATTAATAATGGAGTTCAACAATGATCCAAGTATGTCACTAGTGATGGAGAATATGTTTAGTATTTTTGGCATGAATAAAGAGTTACCAACTGTTAGCAACATTTGTATGTATAAATCAATATTTTGTACATAACATTATACAGTTTTGGCCAGCCAGACTGGATCTTTTTTTTTTTAACAGAGAACAGAGATTTTGCACTATTTAATATTATAGCTATTTATTTGTGCAATATAATTTATATTCCATCCATGAATAAAGAGTTACCAACTGTTAGCAACATTTGCATGTATAAATCAATATTTTGTACATAATTTACATTATACAGTTTTGGCCAGCCAGACTGGATCTTTTTTTCTTTTTTAACAGAGAACAGAGATTTTGCATTATTTAATATTATAGCTATTTATTTGTGCAATATAATTTATATTCCATCTTTAAATGTAGAAGAAACTGGCAAGCATTGTGGCAATTAAATGCAGTAAATGGTAAATGCAGAGATTTGAGAAGGTTTTCAGATGAATAAAAAAAAATCAGATATAGTTGATATAGTAAAATGGACTCCTCTAACAGGTTGTGTGGGTTCTCTAGGTTTGGACCAAATCATAAAATGATAACGTTAGGGTTCTCTAGTATAAAGTACTAGTTTGCTTGGCATTTACACTGGCATTTTCAACATTAGACCAAAAGACACAACAGAAGGGATGAGGATGAGGTCACAACCTGATTGGACAGATGATGATGATTTTGCGACAGAACTCATTGAACTTTCAAAACAATGCACTGTGCTGGACTGAATATGCTTGTTGCATTTTTTTTATATGGTGGTATATTTTCTAATTATTATTACTTTACCTTCATGCTGCTAACTTTCTTTTGTTAGAATGTCGACTCACATGATTTTTCAGGTCACATCTTGTGATGACTAATCTATTTCTTTTGTTGGATGGGTTTCATTGGTTCATGGTGTGTTAATGTTTTAATTGAATGGCACCAGAGAACTTTTGACAGCAGACTATGACCCCCAATTTCAAATGTTCTCGGTTCAGGTGGCACCATTCACACTTGTTTAGGTGATCTATCTATGCTCCAGAGTGCATTTTATTTGGCCCAAACATGTGAAGTGTAAACACATTCTTAGACACAATAAAAGTTACTTTAAACATAAAAACATATGTTTTACTTTCTAAAACTTTTGCCATTAAATTTTAAATTCTGATTTTTAAATGAGTATTTTTGGCTGGATACATTACATTCGGGTGAGGGAAAATTTTGAAAAGTGACCTATACTATACTGTGCACAGTGCTGACTGGAGAAGTGAGACATGTGAACGAGCCTTAACCTAAGACGAATCAGTCACAGTATTCCGGAAAGCCATTAATCATAGGCCACGTGACTCTCAGTTAAACTAAACATGCCTTCAAGTGAGACTTTATTCATAAATAGTCCTATTTTGTAATTAATAAGGTAAAAGAAATTATACATAAATGTATTCATATATGCAAGGACATTTATACAAAGACATTTTTATATTGAAACACACTGCTATTTTAATAATCTCTTTTTGTAAAGCTGGATATCTGGTACGTTTATTGGTCATGTAACCACACAAAACCACATATATTTATTATATATGTATATTATATATTACATTATTATATGGTTAATGAGTTGTTTTCGTTATAATATTTCCTTAACCCTTGTGTGGTATTCGGGGCTGTGGGACCCGTTTTCATGTTTTATCAAAAGAAATATCATACAATTTAGATTATTAGAGACGGGTCTAATAAAAGTGTGAAAATTTTAGGTCCTGTGTACCTTGACTCTGTCCTCCTCCTGTCTGGGACTGCTCTTAGTATATATATGTGTGGGTGTTTGTGTGTGTGTTAGAGAGAGTTTGAGTTTTGTGTTTCGGCCCTGTCGTCCCACACAAAGTCATACAACATTGTAGGAAAATTCAAGCATCGACACCTGTCTGCTCTCACATTCCCGCACACTTTACCCTCTGTCTTGTGGGGAACCATTTATTTGGGATTTATGTGGGATCTTTATTATGATCTTTATATATATATTATTATGTATCTTTATTTGCTCCTATTCTATCGCCTTTGTCATATCTCAAATTGGGGACCGGGTGCAATAAATATAGCTTTGTGGTTCCTTATCACAACTTATCAAGATGGCCAAAAGATTCCCTGTAATTAAATTTGGAAGAGAAAGATGCTTTTGATGATGATGTAGAGGAAAAGGATCACATTTCCGACAGTGACTTTGAAGAAAAGTTTGAGACTGAGCATCAGTTAGTTTCAAAACGAAAACGAGATTGTCAGCTAGTAAGTAAAGATAAGAATGCTAGCAGCTATGTGATAAGAATGCAACCAGGGCCTAGGAGGGTGGCGGTTACTCATGTGCAGGACATTAAGTCTTCTATTGAGCTTTTCATCACAGATTCAATCCAGAAAATGATTCTGGATTTCATTAATTTAGAAGGAATGCATGTTCATGGAACAAGGGGAAAGGAGATGGAGCAAACCTATTAACACCCACTTTGGGCTTTGTATCCTTTCTGGTGTTTTCAGGTCCAAGGGAGAATCCACAGAATCCCATGATGCAGAAACTGGCAGAGAACATTTCCATGCAACAATGTCCCTGGAAAATCTCCACATCATTTCCAGGATTATCCACTTTGATAAATGAGATGACAGACAGCTTGATGGCAGAGAGACAATCTACTGTAACTGCCATCAGGATGGTGTGGGACAAGTGGGTGCAATGCCTCCCCCTATTTTTCTACCCTGGGTCAAATATTCTAGCTTGCGGCCAGCAACAACAACAAAAAAAAGTGTTGTGAAGTGTGTGTACCCAAGATGGACAGAGAAACACTATGTACTGTACATGCATCAAGAACTACATATGCACCCATACACAGTAAAACTCTGCCCCTCGTGGGTTGTATAGGCTGGTATGAAAAGGCGAAATGGTTAAACTTCTAATTAAGTTCATATAAATAAAAAACAATAGTTTCTTCATTTGTTTTCACTCATATTGATGAACTTTTTATTACATTTTATTAAAGAAGAAAAAAACAGTAGCACTTTAATTCATAAATGTGATATAACACAGGTAAAAGGCAAATGTAACAAAATATCCTGTGTATATTGCTTGTAATCAGGATGAAGTAAAAATCTGTTTAATATTTTAATATAAAATGGATTGTGTTGAATTAAAAACTACAAAACGCAGCGGGTCCACTGCTGAATAACAAAAATATGAACACCACACAGGGGTTAAATTAAAAACACCACTTCTGCTCGACACAAGCTTCGGAGCCTCGGTGTCATACGTAACATCACTACACTGAGCAGAGGATGGTCACTCGCTGACCAATCAGATCGCTCGCCTGTGACGCTGCACGCTGCTGCCAGGCAACGAGCTCTTTAAACGATCGCGCACCAGCTTGGTTTAAACTGGTTTGTGAGAGCCACGAGTCGACTGTCTTGAACGCTCTGTTACCCAGTTTTGAACTTGTTTGGGAGAGTCGAGAGTCAACTGTTTGCTGAAGTTTCTGTCACCCTGAGTCTCTGACACGACTTTTGGACATTTACTGCGAAAGAAGTGATAGAGATGTCCAGAGTGCAGGTTTCAGGAGCTGCGAGGCGGGACTTCTCCCCTCAGCGCCCGCGCAGGATCGTGCGCCGGAGTCTGTTCGGACCTGTGGATCACGACGAGCTGGACCGGGACATCGAGGCGAAGCTGCGCGAGATCTCCGGAAAGGACGAACAGTGGAATTTTAACTTCGCCTCCGGGACGCCGCTGCTCGGAGACTACGAGTGGGAGGGAGCGGCGGTGGAGGCGACACCGGCGTTCTACCAGGAGGCGGTAAAAGCAGCGAAGAAGAGGCCTGATGCTCTGCAGGTTCAGCCGCACACAGAGGCTCCGAACCGGGATGCAAGAACCGAGGGCACGCGCACAGGACGAAAGGCAGGCTTCACGAAGACGAGGAAAGCACGCGCACGGGTTACTACATCCCCATGCCGCATTACAGGTGGGAGAACTGTTTAGAGACTCAAATATGATTATAATAATAATAAAAGTGTCTAAAAATCGTCTCGTTTCCTCTTTGCAGAGAAAAGAAAGAAGCCAGGACAAGCCCTCAGAAAGCTCGGAAAGCCCCCAGCTCCCTCTCCTCCGAGGAAATGCCACGGACCCGACTTCGGTGAAGGTATACAAGGATATTTATATTTTTAAATATGTTTGCTTGTTTTTTTTTTTTTATTAGTCTCCTACAGACCAGCAGCCAGGACCTGAGAGTGTGTCTCAGAAAGCCCTCAGCTCCCTCTCCTCCGAGGAAACGCCACGGACACGACTTCAGTGAAGGTATACAAGGAGATTTTTTAAAATAAACATATTGTTTATTTTTAAATTTACCTCTTAGAGACCAGCATATTTTACTGGATTCTGTCTATATTCACATGCCTAAATGTAACTGTTTATAAAACCAAAACTATGAGGAAGATATGTATTTCCATGTTGTGATTGTAAAGCAAACACTTGATTTACATTTGATGTCTTTAATTTGATCCTGGATCTCAAAACGAAATACTGCTGTAGGGTTAAGCACTGAAACAATAGCCAACTTCATGTTGTTTTTGTTTTTTTTACACTTTTAAAGGCGAAGTATGTGCATTAAGACTTAAAATTATAGATCATTTTTGTTAATAGGTCTATAATATCTGTACCAAATTAAAAGCAGACAGGCAGAAGGGGCTTCACTCTGATTATTTAAAGCGCAGTACACGACACCACCAGTAGGGGGCTGTACAGCCCCTCACATCCTCTGGTGACAAACCATCTAGACACTGATGTGGTTCAAAATATTCAAATACGTTTATGAATATATATTTCATAATATATAATCATACAAAACAACTTATATGTTGGTAAATGACTAAAAACAGTATATTTTCTTGACAAAATTTTTGTTGATAGATGGACAGCTCGCAGCCTGAGCCATGCCTTGCCTGAATCACGCCTTGCCTGAGACTCCCAAGTTGTTCCCGGCCTTGTCTAAGCAAGACACTGAACTCTTATATAGCAGCGTTGTCTGGTGACGAGGATATGCTGCAGTATCTGCCAGATGGTATTGGAGACATGCACACTCCAGTTTCGAGGACTCCATGTCTACGCTGCCTCCTGGGTTTGAGGACGCCGCCTCTCCTCCGCCTCCCGGGTTCGGGGACGCCGCCTCTCCTCCGCCTCCCGGGTTCGGGGACGCCGCCTCTGCTCCGCCTCCCGGGTTCGAGGACGCCGCCTCTGCTCCGCCTCCCGGGTTCGAGGACTCCCGAGTTCACAACATGTACACATTAACACACTAAGTGACAATCTGTTTTGCTGGAACACACAACAGACCTTCAGGACATTTCTTTATTTTTTTAAGGGATTTCAAAATGTTTTGTTACCTAATGCCTAACGAATTTGACTTAAGTACCTCTGTAGATGTTTTGTGAACACTTATTTTGGTTTTTATCTACACAATTGTTCCTTGATTTATTTTATGGCCACATTTTATTAAACGTCTTCTTTTGACAACAACACTGGCTTCATTTTTTTTAAAGACACGCTGCTTGAAACATACCATACACCTGGAAAAATGTTTGGTCTTGTCATTCCTGTGCACAAATCCAAATAAAAATATTTTCTTACTTCTACTTTTTTTTTCTTCTTTTTTTTACTGCACCAGTAAAAAAGGCCTGGAATAGAGGCATCCTACAGACACAAAAACACTCAACTTACCCACGTTCATTACTTTCTACTAACAGGGCTCTTTTGGGATTATTAATTTTTAAATTACAAATATCATCGTCTGTAGTTTTATAAAAATGGCCACTTCAACTATTACAGGATTTAATCATTTACATTATTAATTTTGGATTACTTTTGGAGAATAATGAATGTTCTATCATATTTTGGTTATATTACCCATTCCTTTTCATAATCAACTTAGTTTTTTCATTGCATTAGCCTGATTGGAAGTAACATACATACATCAAATACTTTGTTGCACACCATTGCTGAAATAAGATAGCATAACTGCTGATGTAAATTGAAACTCAGTATCCTCCAGGGGCCCTATATCATGGCTCACCCTGTGCTTTGATCCAGCTTCTTAACAAACTGGGATAAACTGGGTTTTTTTTTTTTTTTCATAAAAAAATATTCATTGCATATGTATCACTGTTAGTGATTGTTGTGATGCTCAAAAAGCTAACATTAGAACTGTTCCTAATTAAGCTTTGTGTCCTGTTACGACCTCTAGCGGTTAGCCGTGACAGAAAAAGAGAACTGAATGAGCTTACACCAGAGAGATAGTTCAATAGTTTATTTTTGTTCTACACGGGGTTTCCTTCAGAGGTAGACCAGGCCAAAACAATAAACAAAATAGATTTGGAGTTAAACCTAAATAACCTGAAATTAAAGTTAGAAAACAAAATACAAATTTACTTACCTGACTTCCTAAATCAAAAACAGAGTAAAAAGATATGTGAAAAGGAAATGGCGTCTCACCCCCTACTTCCCGTGTGTCAAGTTATCTACTAATTATTTACAAAAGTTGGAGTTTTGGCTTCAAAATAATGTGATAATCATCCTGATCACTCATTTAAGGAAAACAATTTCTTCATTTAAATTTTCTAAGCCTCTTTTTATTTATAAAGGCCATATGCAAAGAGGTGTGAATGACCATATATAATGTTGTAATTACGCCAGAGACGACAGAAACTAGCATAATGAGCTGCATAATGAGTCTTTCAGATAGATATGTGACAATAAAATAATTTGAGGACAAAAGAAACAGATATTGGCAGCACGGTGGTTTAGTTGCTAGCACTGTCGCTTCGCACCTCCAGGGTCCGGTGTCGATTCCTGCCCAGACTCTATTCCCGTCTCTTTGTGCATGGAGTTTGCATGTTCTCCTTGTGCTTGGTGGGTTTCCTCTGGGTAGTCCGATTTCCTCCCATAGTCTAAAGACCTGCAGATTAGGCTAATTGGCGTTCCCAAATTGCCCTTAGTGTGTGAATGAGTGTGTCACTGAGTGTATGTGTGTGTGGCCTGCGATGGACTGACACCCTGTCCATGCTGTACCCCACCCCATGCCATAAGCCTCGTGGGATAGGCTCCAGGCCCACTCTTACACCCTATACACAATCACACTTCTTTATGCCACTCTAGAAAAGCAGTTACTGTTCAAATGAAGACATAAGTGAACATGGCATACCTGGCATTTCTGAGGTCCATCCATGTGCTTGTTGTACGCAGTCACAGGTGCAGACAGATACTTATCGTCTGTCCATCCACTTTAAAAATACAAGAGCTCCACTCCGAATCCCAACCACAGTTGTGGTCCAGGTTCCCATGCAGGCAGGTATCACAGAGTGTCATCATCAGTCTGTGTTTTCGATGAAACAGTGATGGTCTCGCCTGCTCGTTTGCATTTGCTTTCTATCAAACAGGTGGCTGATCATTTTCACGGTCACAACTGTTTAGAAATTAAGAAAAAAAACAACATGAGCATGATCACAAAATAAAATAAACTAATGTATATCATCATCAATCACTAATGACAATGCATAAAGACAAAATAAGCTTTTGTAATGTCATACAAGTTTTTTTTTCTGAATATCATGAAAATCTGTAAGCTACATAAGGCAGTATAAAACAAAGTTACATAAGGCAACAAACTAAACCAAATAGCTGCTGTAAGCTAAAGCTATCCAAAACGGGGTGTAATACATTTGAACATTTACACCACAGCTGATGTTCATAAACATCTGTAATCTACAGAAAGCATTATCTCAGCCACCATGAGCTAACGTAATTGTGCTAAGCTACATAAGGCAGTATGTTAGCATGATAAGTGGTGTTATTTACATGCTACCCTAGACTATGTAAGTGACACTGAAAGACAATGTTTCATATAAGCTGACTAAAGCTCCCCAAAATGAGGAAAAAGAAAGTTATATCAGTTATATGTTCAAAATAACCACAGCACCCCACTTCTCCGCTCTCTGTACTGTCTTCCTCTTGCTGATTTCTTTTTTCGAGAATAATAAATGTTCTATATTGCTGACATTAATTTCTTTCCTAGTATTTTACACTTTTTCCTGGAATAAAAGAACCATTATTATATTACATAAACTGTCTGCAGTCATGGTGATATTTTGGTCATATCACCCACTCTTTTTTTATAATCAACTTTGTCTTAAAACTGACGAAAAGATTACTGTCAATGAAGTTTACATACAAATAGTACATACACATGTGGACACTGGCAGAATGTACGAAACAGCACACAGACAGTAACCTGAACTCTGCCTTTCCCGTTATCATCTGCCTTTACGTTTATAATGCTGTCCTAATATATGGCAGAAACTTCATTGCTACATGTAAATCCTACTTGTAGTAGCCTGATAGGAAGTCACGTACATATGTGAAATAGCTTGTTGCTCATTTTGAATGATACACAGTTGCTGAAATATGTAAGATAGCAAAACTCCTGATGTAAATTGAAAGCCGTTTCCCCAGTAATGTATACTTCAGGGGACTCCAGGGTCCCCATATCATGGCTCACCTTCCGCTCAGATACAGCAAAACACTTTCTCTACTCAAAGGTACTATTGAACATAATATCTATCACAAGCAATGCATTTGTGCCTTTCCTTAAATAAAAAAAATCCTTAGATTTTTATTTTTTTTTAAAAGAGGTCTTTACTGCTTTATATTCCATCTTTAATTGTAGAAGAAACTGTCAAGCATTGTGGCAATTAAATGCAGTAAATGGTAAATGCAGAGATTTGAGACGGTTTTCAGATTTTAAAAAAAGTCAGATATAGTTAATATAGTAAAATGGACTCATCCTCTAACATCCTTCTAGGTTTGGACCAAAGCATAAAATGGTACGTTATTTTGGGTTCTCTAGTATAAAGTCCTTGTTCGCTTGGCATTTACACTGGCATTTTCAACATCAGACCAAAAGACACAACAGAAGGGATGAGGATGAGGTCACAACCTGATTGGACAGATGATGATGATTTTGCGAATTCATTGAACTTTCAAAACGAATGCACTGTACTAAACTGAATACACTTGCTACATTTCTTTTTATGGTGGTATTTTTTATCTATCATTATTTTACCTTCATGCTGCTTAATTTCTTTTGTTAGAATGTCGAATAATGATTTTTCAGGTCACATCTTGTGATGGCTCACCTATTTTTATTTTTGTATTTTTTTGGATGGGTTTCATTGGTTCATGATGTGTTCACTTTTCAATTAAATGGCACCAGGGTATTTTTGAAAGCGGACTATGACCACTATGACATTGTCAAATGTTTTTGGTTCAGATGGCACCATTCACACTTGTTCAGGTGAACTACCTATGCTCCAGAATGCATTTTAATGGGCCCAAACATGTCAGGTGTATGAAATGATATCCCGGACATTTTTCAAAAGGAACTGCAAATTGCATTTGAAATTGCGTTTTCCATTTGTGGACGCATAAAGTATGACATAATTCAAATGCATTTGCAAACTCTGCATTACCTTTTGCTTTTTTGCCTTCGTGAACGCACACTGACTGTCAAATTTCAAATGAAAAAGCAAAGTCCATTTGCATTTCCCAAAAGTAAAACATGTGTTTTTATGTTTAAAGTAGCTTTTATTATGTGTCATAGAGTGTGTTTTTAATTGGCCAAACAAGAGGAGGAAATTTGAGTAATGGAGGTGAACTGAGATTATCTCATCTGTTTATCAAGATAATAAACACACAAAAATGGCAAATCGCAAATTTTCCTATTATGGAGTGGACAGAGAAGCTATTACAAATAAATGTGAAATGGACTTTGCTTTTTTATTTGAAATTTGGCAGTCAGTGTGCATTTGCCAAGGCGAAAAAGCAAAAGGTAATGCAAAGTTTGCAATTGCATTTGAATTATGTCACACTTTATGCGTCCACATATGGAAAGCGCAATTGCAAATACAATTTGCAATTCCTTTTGAAAAATGTCCGGGATATCATTCCATACACCTGACATGTTTGGGCCAATTAAAAACACACTCTATGACACATAATAAAAGCTACTTTAAACATAAAAACACGTTTTACTTTTCTAATTCTGATTTTGATTGCACACTAAAAAATGCTGGGTTGTTTTTACTACCCAAATGCTGGGTTGCCTCTGTTGGGTAATATTTCTGGGTTATTTACAGGGAGTTGGGTACTTTTTGTTTAACCCAGCTTGCTGTGTTGGAGTTGGGTTAGCTAGTGACAGCTAACATAACAGACAAGACGCCCCTCCCCCGAAGTTCACCGGTGTATTCAGTGGCTGTGTCAGCTTCGTGTCTTGTTTTTTGTCTTCCTCCTCACGCATTTAAGAGGAAATGTAAACGTTAAATATAAGGTTTGTATACAAACTTTCACTCACCTATGACTGAATTTGTTCACTGTATGAAACATTTATTAGTGTTAACTGCAAAAATATCTGAGCTTTTTAGCTTTCTTTGTAGAATGCTTGCAGGGTGTATGAAGATGGTGAAGTGATGAATGAAAGCTAAACTGTTAACTGTAGTGCCAGCATGACGCTAGCATTTAGCTAGGTTGCAAGCTTTAGCAAAACACTAATCTTCTTACAAATATGCATACTAGCCAACCCTCTCGTTTTTTTCATCAACTTTTACTTTCTTTAATTTCTTTCTTTCTAAGGTTGGAACGAGCAATGTGGAATATCTCCAGCAGGCTGAAGTGTCAAGGCCGAACCCCTACATCCTGATGTTGGGAGACAGCACTGCTCTCAGGTATTAGTGCTTCTGAGTAATAGTATCGTAATGATGTCACTGTTTAATTTGTTTTGTATTACTTCATCTTGTGCTTGTGCCAAAAACACTCAATTAAAATCAGAATTAGGAAAGTAAAACATGTGTTTTTATGTTTAAAGTAGCTTTTATTACGTGTCATAGAGTGTGTTTACACCTGTATGGAATGATATCCCGGACATTTTTCAAAAGGAATTGCAAATTGTATTTGCAATTGCGTTTTCCATATGTGGACGCATAAAGTGTGACATAATTCAAATGCATTTGCAAACTTTGCATTACCTTTTGCTTTTTCGCCTTGGCGAACGGTGACTGCCAAATTTCAAATGAAAAAGCAAAGTCCATTTCCCATTGCATTTCCCATGTCTTACAAGTCATGATCATGTCATATTTAAATAGCAAAATCAATTATCACGTCTGCTTTTTCACTTTCTCTGCGTCGCGCATGTAGCCTGCCAAAACTCAAACGCAATCGCTAATCCATTTGCAATTGCATTTCCAACACGTTACGCAGAAACATGTCAATCAGCGTCAGGCGCGGGTCTATACTGTGGGGCGTGATTGTATGGGGAGTGATGTCACTCGCAGTCGCCGACCAGGAGGGGGAAATTTAAGCAACGAGGTGAACCGCGGTAAAGTTGGTGTTATACGCTAAAATGCCCCTGACACGGATTGCACCCCCACAAAATCTCTATCAAATAGGACATCACAATAAAATATTCATATTATTATTATCGAATATATTATATTTTATTATTAAATATATTATTACTATTATAATTAACCCTAGGCACGTGACAAATTAATACACGAAAATTAGGACACAAATTCTCATATAATGTTTATTTTGTGGCACATTTATTTTGCAGGGGTTTGCAAGGGATTTTCACGTAATACAAAAATGTTTACACTAAATAAATATTGTTTATGATCAAAAATTACACGAAACGATTTTTATTATGAGTAAGCAATATAAAAATATACATATTGTATATGAAAAAATATATGTATATATTTTTTTCTCTGTACAACATGTCTTTTTTATATTGCTTATTTTATAATCAAATTCGTTTGGTGGAATTTGTAAAACATAAACCTATGAGTACATGTTCTAATATAATATTTGATTT
>QNUK01001304.1:0-79862 GCA_013621035.1 Clarias magur
ATCACTGGATTCAAAGTCCAGAGTGCTTACCATTACACCATGGAACCATACCTTGGTGGCTGTGGTGAGCACAGCTTGTCCATACACTGACAAACTGGACTGAACCAAGCGCTCGGACACTAAGAGCTTTTAACCAAAACTGAGCATGCAGTGCCGAAACCCGGGATTGAACCAGGGACCTTTAGATCTTCAGTCTAACGCTCTAACAACTGAGCTATTTCGGCTGGCGCTGTCGACTTACTACGTAAAGAATGGATCAAAACTATGTGGTCTGGTTAACTGCCACTAGCTTCATCATGCCATACAGTGGCTGATGATCAAGCAAGCAGCTAATGAAGCCTAGCTGAGAACCCATGTCATTGTAAAAGAACTCAAAAGATATTTGCCCCAGAACCATGTTGAGCAGGAACCTCACACACAAGGCCAAGCCAAGCAGCCTGTCCACTACAACACGGATTTGGAGGTCCCACCGAGATTTGAACTCGGATCGCTGGATTCAGAGTCCAGAGTGCTAACCATTACACCATGAAACCACCCTGCAAGTACTGTATTTCCAAATACTGACAAGTATCCTACAGATAAGAGAATAAAAGCTTGTTAGCAAAAGTCACTAAACTGTGCTAACTTTTTTTTGGAAGTCACACAAAGAAACTGGGTGGAGCTTTGTCTCTTCTGTGAATAAAAGAAGACAAAGCTTATTTTAGAACCACACCTCCATAGAATGAGATACTATGGTTGCTTTAGTCACTAAACTGTGCTAACTTTTTTTTGGAAGTCACACAAAGAAACTGGGCGGAGCTTTGTCTATTCTGTGAATAGAAGAAGACAAAGCTTATTGTCGAACCACACCTCCATAGAATGAGATACTATGGTTGCTTTAGCTTAGCGAATTTCCCCATTTTACCCTCTCGCAGAAGGAGCTGCATCTGCCATCTGTGAGTAGCTTTTTTGTTTCCCACATGGTGACTTCAGCATGCAATTAATGATGATTTGCATTCAAGTTTTCTTGTTTTAGAACCAGCCAAACCATATCACTGGATTCAAAGTCCAGAGTGCTTACCATTACACCATGGAACCATACCTTGGTGGCTGTGGTGAGCACAGCTTGTCCATACACTGACAAACTGGACTGAACCAAGCGCTTGGACACTAAGAGCTTTTAACCAAAACTGAGCATGCAGTGCCAAAACCCGGGATTGAACCAGGGACCTTTAGATCTTCAGTCTAACGCTCTAACAACTGAGCTATTTCGGCTGGTGCTGTCGACTTACTATGTAAAGAATGGATCAAAACTATGTGGTCTGGTTAACTGCCACTAGCTTCATCATGCCATACAGTGGCTGATGATCAAGCAAGCAGCTAATGAAGCCTAGCTGAGAACCCATGTCATTGTAAAAGAACTCAAAAGATATTTGCCCCAGAACCATGTTGAGCAGAAACCTCACACACACACTACAACACAGATTTGTAGGTCCCACCGAGATTTGAACTCGGATCGCTGGATTCAGAGTCCAGAGTGCTAACCATTACACCATGGAACCACCCTGCAAGTACTGTACTTCCAAATACTGACAAGTATCCTACAGATAAGAGAATAAAAGCTTGTTAGCAAAAGTCACTAAACTGTGCTAACTTTTTTTTGGAAGTCACACAAAGAAACTGGGTGGAGCTTTGTCTCTTCTGTGAATAAAAGAAGACAAAGCTTATTTTAGAACCACACCTCCATAGAATGAGATACTATGGTTGCTTTAGTCACTAAAATGTGCTAACTTTTTTTGGAAGTCACACAAAGAAACTGGGCGGAGCTTTGTCTATTCTGTGAATAGAAGAAGACAAAGCTTATTGTCGAACCACACCTCCATAGAATGAGATACTATGGTTGCTTTAGCTTAGCGAATTTCCCCATTTTACCCTCTCGCAGAAGGAGCTGCATCTGCCATCTGTGAGTAGCTTTTTTGTTTCCCACATGGTGACTTCAGCATGCAATTAATGATGATTTGCATTCAAGTTTTCTTGTTTTAGAACCAGCCAAACCATATCACTGGATTCAAAGTCCAGAGTGCTTACCATTACACCATGGAACCATACCTTGGTGGCTGTGGTGAGCACAGCTTGTCCATACACTGACTAACTGGACTGAACCAAGCGCTCGGACACTAAGAGCTTTTAACCAAAACTGAGCATGCAGTGCCGAAACCCAGGATTGAACCAGGGACCTTTAGATCTTCAGTCTAACGCTCTAACAACTGAGCTATTTCGGCTGGTGCTGTCACTACTTAAAGAATGGATCAAAACTATGTGGTCTGGTTAACTGCCACTAGCTTCATCATGCCATACAGTGGCTGATGATCAAGCAAGCAGCTAATGAAGCCTAGCTGAGAACCCATGTCATTGTAAAAGAACTCAAAAGATATTTGCCCCAGAACCATGTTGAGCAGAAACCTCACACACAAGGCCAAGCCAAGCAGCCTGTCCACTACAACACGGATTTATAGGTCCCACCGAGATTTAAACTCGGATCGCTGGATTCAGAGTCCAGAGTGCTAACCATTACACCATGGAACCACCCTGCAAGTACTGTATTTCCAAATACTGACAAGTATCCTACAGATAAGAGAATAAAAGCTTGTTAGCAAAAGTCACTAAACTGTGCTAACTTTTTTGTTGAAGTCACACAAAGAAACTGGGTGGAGCTTTGTCTCTTCTGTGAATAAAAGAAGACAAAGCTTATTTTAGAACCACACCTCCATAGAATGAGATACTATGGTTGCTTTAGTCACTAAAATGTGCTAACTTTTTTTGGAAGTCACACAAAGAAACTGGGCGGAGCTTTGTCTATTCTGTGAATAGAAGAAGACAAAGCTTATTGTCGAACCACACCTCCATAGAATGAGATACTATGGTTGCTTTAGCTTAGCGAATTTCCCCATTTTACCCTCTCGCAGAAGGAGCTGCATCTGCCATCTGTGAGTAGCTTTTTTGTTTCCCACATGGTGACTTCAGCATGCAATTAATGATGATTTGCATTCAAGTTTTCTTGTTTTAGAACCAGCCAAAAGGGACAAAAGAACTTTGCTTGTAGTCGTTTGTTGCAGGTCTCCCCTCCCAAGCACAAACAGAAAGGTTCCACCGAGATTTGAACTCAAATCACTGGATTCAAAGTCCAGAGTGCTTACCATTACACCATGGAACCATACCTTGGTGTCTGTGGTGAGCACAGCTTGTCCATACACTGACAAACTGGACTGAACCAAGCGCTTGGACACTAAGAGCTTTTAACCAAAACTGAGCATGCAGTGCCAAAACCCGGGATTGAACCAGGGACCTTTAGATCTTCAGTCTAACGCTCTCCCAACTGAGCTATTTCGGCTGGTGCAGTTGACTTACTATGTAAAGAATGGATCAAAACTATGTGGTCTGGTTAACTGCCACTAGCTTCATCATGCCATACAGTGGCTGATGATCAAGCAAGCAGCTAATGAAGCCTAGCTGAGAACCCATGTCATTGTAAAAGAACTCAAAAGATATTTGCCCCAGAACCATGTTGAGCAGAAACCTCCCAACTGAGCTATTTCGGCTGGTGCTGTCGACTTACTATGTAAAGAATGGATCAAAACTATGTGGTCTGGTTAACTGCCACTAGCTTCATCATGCCATACAGTGGCTGATGATCAAGCAAGCAGCTAATGAAGCCTAGCTGAGAACCCATGTCATTGTAAAAGAACTCAAAAGATATTTGCCCCAGAACCATGTTGAGCAGAAACCTCACACACAAGGCCAAGCCAAGCAGCCTGTCCACTACAACACGGATTTGTAGGTCCCACCGAGATTTGAACTCGGATTGCTGGATTCAGAGTCCAGAGTGCTAACCATTACACCATGGAATCACCCTGCAAGTACTGTGCTAACTTTTTTGTTGAAGTCACACAAAGAAACTGGGTGGAGCTTTGTCTCTTCTGTGAATAAAAGAAGACAAAGCTTATTTTAGAACCACACCTCCATAGAATGAGATACTATGGTTGCTTTAGTCACTAAAATGTGCTAACTTTTTTTGGAAGTCACACAAAGAAACTGGGCGGAGCTTTGTCTATTCTGTGAATAGAAGAAGACAAAGCTTATTGTCGAACCACACCTCCATAGAATGAGATACTATGGTTGCTTTAGCTTAGCGAATTTCCCCATTTTACCCTCTCGCAGAAGGAGCTGCATCTGCCATCTGTGAGTAGCTTTTTTGTTTCCCACATGGTGACTTCAGCATGCAATTAATGATGATTTGCATTCAAGTTTTCTTGTTTTAGAACCAGCCAAAAGGGACAAAAGAACTTTGCTTGTAGTCGTTTGTTGCAGGTCTCCCCTCCCAAGCACAAACAGAAAGGTTCCACCGAGATTTGAACTCGGATCACTGGATTCAAAGTCCAGAGTGCTTACCATTACACCATGGAACCATACCTTGGTGTCTGTGGTGAGCACAGTTTGTCCATACACTGACAAAGTGCATTGAACCAGGTGCTTGGACACTAACCGCGAGTAACCAAGACTCAGCCGGCAGTCAAGTTAAGTCAATTTCATTCATATAGTGCTTTTAACAATTGACATTGTCGCAAAGCAGCTTTACACAATAAAAAGAAGTAAGTTTGTATGCAATGTGCATGAATCCAAATGATAAGATTGTCCCTGATGAGCAAGTCGAGGGCGACGATGGCAAGGAAAAACTTCCTGAGATGGTAATAGGAAGAAACCTTGAGAGGAACCAGACTCAACAGGGAACCCATCCTCATCTGGGTGATAACGGATAGCAGGGATTGATCAGCATAATAATGTGTACTGGACGTTCACTATAACGGGAGATGTGTTAAAATTAAAATTAAAATGAGTCCAGTTTGTTCCTGGAGGCTCAGGTAGACTGTAGGAGATTCCAATCCTGAGCTATCGAATAACTGAAGTCACAGGTCCCCAGAGAACAGCTGTCAGCATCAATCGATGACCGGACAGTCTTCATGGAAACCATACCCAGCTACCACACGAATCCAGGCAGAACACACGGGGCATCCATGCGACGAGATCTCCAACCAGAAGCAGGACTCCAGGAGGGGTTAGACGGGTCCAGAGGACATGGGGGTTCTGGATCACTGGCAACTCAGGAGCGACATGTATAGCTCGACAGAGAGACAGGGAGAGGGAAAGGAGAGAGGATAGAGCAGAAGAGGAGAGAACAGAAAATAAGGAGATAGGCAGTTAGGTATGGTCCCAGTCAACATGTATAAGGTGAATGTATATTTTGTGCAAAGTGCAAGCAGGGTCTCCGGCAGGACTAATTATAACAGCATAACTAAAAGGGAGAACCAGAAGGAAACACAGACATGAGGGCTCCCTGAGATGTAAAGCAACCAATCACCTCACCGTCAACAAACCTGAGTGAACAATGAGAGTGGGGAGGACAGCATCTAAACATACCAGTTCACCAGAATACTCTACGTCCATGAGTCCCCCAGATCTGCTACTTTACCTAAGGTTAATCTATTTACAAAAATGCTTGGCTAAATAAATAGGTTTTTAGCCTTAAACACTGAGACTGTGTCTGTGTCTTGAACATTAATAGGAAAACTATTTCATAACTTTGGGGCTTTGTAAGAAAAAGCTCTGCCCCCTGCTGTAGTTTTAATAATATGTGGTACTGACAGACAGCCTGCATTCTTTGATTCTTTTGGAGTAGGCGTGGCAGATCATAAGACACTAGCAGTTCACTCAAATACTGCTTTAAATGTCAAAAGTAGTATCTTAAAATCGATGCGAAATTTCACAGGGAGCCAATGCAGTGTAGATAAGATAGGGGTGATGTGCTCGTATCTTCTGGTTTTAGTGAGGACTCTCGCTGCTGCATTCTGTACTAACTGAAGCTTGTTTATACATCTAGTTGAACAACCAGACAGTAAGGCGTTATAATAGTCCAACCTAGAGGTGATAAAAACATGAACTAGTTTTTCTGAATCATTTAGTGACAATATGTTTCTTTTCTTGGGAATATTTCTAAGGTGAAAGAAAGCTATCCTGGTAATATTATCTACATGTGCTTCAAACGAAAGGCTGGAATCTATAATCACACCAAAGTCTTTTACTGTTGCATTTGATGGAACAGAAAGGCCATCTAAAGTTATAGTGTGATCAGAAAACTTACCTCTAGCTACTTGTGGTCCTATGACCAGAACTTCTGTCTTATCAAGATTAAGCAGAAGAAAATTAATTAACATCCAATCTCTTATGTCCTGCACACACTGCTCAATTTTAGCAAACTGGTTTTTCTCATCTGGTTTTGCTGAGACATATAATTGTGTGTCATCAGCATAACAATGAAAACTAATACCATGTTTACGAATTATGTTGCCCAGAGGAAGCATGTAAAGGGAAAAAAGCAGTGGGCCTAAAACTGAGCCCTGTGGAACACCAAACTCGACTTGAGAACATGAGGAATGGTCACCATCTAAATCTATAAACTGATAACGATCAGTCAAATAGGATCTGAGCCACAAGAGGGCAGTTCCCTTAATTCCTACTACCTTTTCTAATCTGTGAAGGAGAATACTATGATCAATGGTGTCAAAAGCTGCACTGAAGTCCAGTAACACAAGTATGGTGACGCAACCCTGATCAGAGGCCCACAGGAGGTCGTTTACTACTTTAACAAGTGCTGTCTATGTGCTGTGATGAGGCCTAAATTCTGACTGATACAGTTCATTAGATGTGAACATAGCTACTGTGATACTACCTTTTCCAGAATCTTGGAGATAAAGGGAAGGTTTGATATCGGCCTATAATTAGAAAGCAGACAGGGGTCAAGGTCAGGTTTCTTGATTAGCGGTTTAATAACGGCTAATTTAAAGGATTTGGGGACATACCCACTGCTGAGTGAACAGTTAATTACTTTCAACAGGGGTTCTATTATTGCTGGTACTGTTTGAGAAAACGTGTCGGTATAGGATCTAATATACAGGTTGACGATTTTGAAGAAGAGATGAGTGAAATTAGTTCCCTCACTTCAAGGGGAGTAAAGTATTCTAAGTTCTGATGTGATGTGGTTAGTTCATCTGTATTACTTAAATTGTCTGGTTTCAAAGCCTGAATTTTTTGCCTAATATTTATGATTTTGTTATTGAAAAAGTTCATGAAATCCTCACTACCGCATGATGTTGTTGTGGAGATTTCTGCAGTGGTCTTGTTTTTAGTTAATTTAGCTACGGTATTAAATAAAAATCTTGGGTTGTTTTTGTTATTTTCTATAAGAGTGGAGAGATATGTTGATCTAGCATCACTGAGAGCTTTTTTATAGTTCAGGATGCTCTCCTTCCAAGCTATTTTGAATACTAACAACTTAGTTTGGCGCCAGTGTCGAAACCTAGGATTGAACCAGGGACCTTTAGATCTTCAGTCTAACACTCTCCCAACTGAGCTATTTTGGCTGGTGCAGTCAAAAAAAAAAAGAGGACCATTTATTAAATAAAAACAAATAATAAACAGTATGAAAATCAGTAAATGTGAAATTGAATACGTAAACGTCAGTATAGTGTATAAAATAGCTATAAGTAACTCGTCCAAATTATCACAAATACAGTATGTACTATAAATATCTATTGTAAAATATATTCACACACAACAGAATGCATGAATGTATTCATTTCAAAATAGGAATTACATTATTGTGGTATCTAAGCTATATAGAAAATTGTGAAAAATGAATGCAAAAGAGAATTCACAATGAGGATATGAGAAGTTTGATAAGAAAGAGATGGTCACTGACATATCTAAGCAGGCATCTTCAAACTCTCACTGTTCGGCCTGTAAACGGAGACACTCTGGACTACACAGTTCTGACATACCGAACCCTGTCACATTCTATATAACCTTACTACTAAATGCAAACATTTGGTCCCATCACAACTAGGCAGTTTCTTTTGGCTTTTCAAATCTGGGAGACATTTGCACGTGCACTTTGTTGTCTGCTGTCTTTGTTGTCTCTTTTTTGTATATAAATTGTTAGTTTTTTAGGTTAACTTAAAAAATGTAAAAATCTGTGTTGTTAAATTTATGTTGTGTTGTTAATTTATGTCGTTGCATGTATGTAGCACCTTGGTTCCTGGAGGAACGTTGTTTCGTTTCACTGTGTACTGAACTGTATATGGTTGAAATGACAATAAAAGCCTACTTGACTTGACTTGACTTTTGTTATTTTTCAGAATCATTGTAGATAAGTAGTGATGTATCAGCATATATAAACATTTAAAGATAAAAAAATATAAGAATCTTTCAAGAGACCAACCCAAACATTATGGACTTAATGGAGTGGTAGCTTAGATAATTCTGTCTATGGGTGGAGGTTGCACAATATTCCACATCTCTACACGAGATCCATCTTTCTCTTGTTGGCTTGGACTGTAGGTGCCGTGTGTAGCTCTCTGCTTCAGTACTACCATGAGAGTCACCATTATTATAGCCAGGAAAAAAAACACAGTTGCCAAGATCAAACAAAGAGGTCCCATACTGTCTGCATTCGGCTAGAAAAGAGCACACAGTAGTCTTGTTAAAAACGATCATTTAAAAGAGTAGATTTCAAATGAAGCATTTCACATGTTGCCTATTCTCACTGTAATTTAAAATTATCCCTTTAAATTTACAAGAAGCAAAAGAAATATATGTCTCCTTAAAATTCCTAGAAAACATCTAAAGCCATAGTCAAATAATCATTTGGTTTTATAATTTCTTTGTTATTTTCTGTTACTGATATTAAAATGGCGGCACGGTGGTGTAGTGGTTAGCGATGGTGGTCTGTGCCCTGCGATAGATTGGCACCCTGTCCAGGGTGTACCCTGTCATGTGACCCAAGTCTCCTGGCATAGGCTCCAGGCCCCCGTGACCCTGAATACAGGATTAAGCAGTATAGATGATGATGATGAGTGAGTGATATTAAAATAGAATGACCAAAAAACATTATATTGTTAAAATTATGTTTATTGTAAAATGTCTATTGTAATTCAGTAAAATAAGTGCTACTCAAACATTAAACAAAACTGGTTAGAATATCACACATAGTAATCTGATGTGGGAGAGCAGCTGGAAGTGGTTAAGCCAAAGCAAAATATCCACATAATAAAAAGTTGCTTACATCAAACTGGGAGGTGTCACCTGTGTAGTTTAGAGCACACACACAGTAGAATCTGCATTCAAGCACGGGTTGGACATACACTCATCGAGCTCCTGCTCACACCTAATTAAAAAAGGCAGAATGATTTATTATATAACACTTATTTCTGACCGAGTATTTTGAAGGTACAAGAGAAATTCCATGAGTGATAGATAGGCAGACAGACTTTATTCATCCCGTGAGGGAAATTATTGTGTTCGTGAGTGGTGGTAATGGATGGTAACAGCACAGGATGGTAACAGCACTGGATGGTAACAGTAATCCTCAGTAGTACTGAGGAAAGGGCCGCTGCCTGCAAAACCAAGACTAGATCACAAATCCTTCTCTAAGCACTGATCAAATGCACTGTTCTGAAGTTGACCTTGCCCTTATGCCTACTACTGCATCACAGCCGTATTGATATTTGTTACAGCTGCACTCCCTCTTGAGTAATATTGTTTAATTGAAAAATGGAAAATGGTTCAGGCCACATGTGTTTCCCCAGGGTTAAATTTGAATGCGAACATTAATATGCGTATCACCTAACAGACACATCATTAAACCTTTAACATGTATGACAGAGAATTGCTCACCAGTGTCCAGTAAAGCCTGGTGGGCAGACACACGTCAATTGTGCCTCAGAGCAGCTGCCCCCATTGAAGCATTTATAGTTCCATTTTTCACCCCTACAGGTAGACACAGGGAGTATTGTGTTTCTGAAATAAAATAATAGAAAAAGGGAGAGGCTAAATTATTTGGAGGAGCCCATGAAAGGTTTCACCTATTGTCGAAACCTCCAAAAGTGGATTGGCCATTAGTATGAAAAAAATATTCATATTTACTTTCATACAAATAAATCAGTGTACGCAGAGAAAAGAAAGAATATGTAGTGATCAATATTTCAAAGATAGCAGAGTCAGTCATCATAAAAAAGAATTACTTAATAATTTATACCCACATACATCGACAGCTACTTAATATTTAAGTTTGCACAAAAGTTTAATTACTTTGAAGAGTAAACAATTAACAGTGTGACAACTTACATTGTCTGACTAGGACTCGTCTGAATGTTGATGTATGAAGTAAAGGATATTAAAACAGTGTATTATTTTAATAAAATTACAATAATAGTAACTATATACACACATGGACAAAATTGTTGGTACCATTTGGTCAATGAAAGAAAAACTCACAATGGACAGGAATAACTTTAATCTGACAAAAGTAATAATAAATAAGAATTCTATGAATGTTAACCAATGAAAGTCAGACATTGCTTTTCAACCATGCTTCAACTGTATTATAAAAAAAAAGAACTCGTGGAACAGGCCTGGACAAAAATGATGGTACCCCTAACTTAATAGTTTGTTACACAACCTTTTGAGGCAATCACTGCAATCAAACGATTCCTGTAACTATCAATGAGACTTCTGCACCTCTCTGCAGGTATTTTGGCCCACTCCTCATGAGCAAGCTGCTCCAGTTGCTTCTGGTTTGAAGGGTGCCTTTTCCAGACAGCATGTTTCAGCTCCTTCCAAAGATGCTCAATAGGATTGAGGTCAGGGCTCATAGAAGGCCACTTTAGAATAGTCCAATGTTTTCCTCTTAGCCATTCTTGGGTGTTTTTAGCTGTGTGTTTTGGGTCATTGTCCTGTTGCAAGACCCATGACCTGCGACTGAGACCCAGCTTTCTGACACTGGCCAGCACATTTCTCTCTAGAATCCCTTGATATTCTTGAGATTTCATTGTACCCTGCACAGATTCAAGACACCCTGTGCCAGATGCAGCAAAGCAGCCCCAGAACATAACAGAACCTCCTCCATGTTTCACAGTAGGGACAGTGTTCTTTTCTTCATATGCTTCATTTTTCCGTCTGTGAACATAGAGCTGATGTGCCTTGGCAAAAAGTTCCATTTTTGTCTCATCTGTCCATAGGGCATTCTCCCAGAAGCTTTGTGACTTGTCAACATGTAGTTTGGCATATTCCAGCCTGGCTTTTTTCTGATTTGTTTTCAACAATGGTGTCCTCCTTGGTCGTCTCCCATGTAGTCCACTTTGGCTCAAACAATGACGGATGGTGCGATCTGACACTGATGTTCCTTGAGCATGAAGTTCACCTTGGATCTCTTTAGAAGTCTTTCTGGGCTCTTTTGTTATCATTCTTATTATCCGTCTCTTTGATTTGTCATGAATTTTCCTCCCTTGGCCACGTCCAGGGAGGTTGTCTATACAGTCCCATGGATCTTAAATTTCTGAATAATATGTGCAACTGTAGTCACAGGAACATCTAGCTGCTTGGAAATGGTCTTATGGCCTTTACCTTTAACATGCTTGTCTATAATTTTCTTTCGAATCTCCTGAGACAACTCTTTCCTACGCTTCCTCTGGTCCATGTTGAGTGTGGTACATACCATGTCACCAAACACCACAGTGACGATCTGGAGCCCTATATATAGGCCCACTGATTCATTACAAGATTGTAGACACCTGTGATGCTAATTAGTGGACACACCTTGAATTAACATGTCCCTTTGGTCACATTATTTTCAGTATTTTTTAGGGGTACTATCATTTTTGTCCAGGCCTGTTCCATGAGTTTATTTTTTTAAATAATTCTGTTGAAGCATGGTTGAAAAGCAATGTCTGACTTTCTTTGGTTAACATTCATAGAATTCTTTTTTAATTATTACTTTTGTCAGATTAAAGTTATTTCTGTGACCATTGTGAGTTTTTCTTTCATTGACCGAAGGGTACCAATAATTTTGTCCATGTGTGTGTATATAAAATGCATTAAAATATTATGACAATATCATGTGCCTTAGACAATTAAATATCACTCATGGCTTGTTTATGACAGATGCCCCCTCATCGCCTTTACACCCTCTCAAAGGTGAAACTGTAGATATTTTTATGAATTGCTCTTGCTGGGTGTCAGCAGCATCATAATATGGCAATATTATTCCACCAATCTCAACTGTACTGAGGCAACCAATCAGGTTCCAGTTGGCATGTCTGAAGCTCTGCTCTCCAAGCAGGATGTCTAAACCCTCTCGCAAGAAATCCAGGTTACCAGATTCTGATTTGGAAGTAATAGTGTCTGCCATATTGCACAAGCATGATCCACTTGGAAGTATTAACTTTGGGGGAATCCATGAACAGTTCCATATTGTGCCATTTAACATCAGCTATGGGTCTTGTACTATGCATAATTATTGGGGAAGAAGATCCAGAAGATATGCAAAGCAGTTCCATCACTAACAGACCCTTATGGAATGACACACTCACAAAATTGGTGCTGCTATTGGCATGAAGCAGAGAGGCATTGCGTTTGCATGTGTGAATGCTGAAGGAGACGTTGGTAAGATGTTGGGAAATCAGGCCTTTGCCGCGGTACTTCAGAATTATATTATTCTGGAAGGTTACCCTGTAAATGCCAAAAAAATAAAAATAAAGCAACTTTTTTTATGGAAAAGAAATTAAAGTGAGAACAGTCATTCAAATCTTTACTCAATTTTGAGGGTCATTAAATCAATATTAACTGTGTAATGCACTTCATACACTGCCTGGCCAAAAGGTTTTTCAGTTGGGTCCACATCAAGTAAAGAAAACAAATTAGGATATTGATAAACTACTAGAATTGGTTTAATAACTGTTAGTAAAACCAGTATGAATAGTGGTGAAGCATCAACTTTCCTGAATAAATGCAATCATAAAAAAAAGAATTATCACTTGCTGTGTCATAAAACATTGAAAAATGTATAATTTGGTCAAGAACTCACTGGGCTGGGACTAAAAAGCTAAGTGGCCATAAGAAAACCATGTTATTACGATTAACCATATAAATTTGATAAGGAACATACAGTTCTGGGCTTTGGAGCAATAGAAATGGTCACGTGGACTGGTGAACCAAATTGCCCCTTTCCAATGTGATGAACGCATCAGTGTAAGAAGGGAAATGCATGAAGCGATGAGCTCTACACGGAGTGTCCACTGTACAAGCCTCTGGTGGCAATATTATTATCTGGGGTGGTTTCAGTTGATCAGGTCTAGGCTCAGACACATTATGAGGCAATAAAATTATGTCAGCCTACCAGAATCTACCGAAAAGGCTATCCCATCTATGTTTCTACCCTGATGATGATTTCCATGGCTCAAATAATAAGAGAATAGTAAGGGCGCGTGAATATGAATTTTTTACCCATGAATTGGCCATTACATCATGCTGTAATCAAAGCTAAAGGCAGTGGAGTGGTGTGCCTTTTTGCCAGGCTTTGAAAGTTTACACCTGCAAATGCATGATCAAATAAGCCAATCATATGTCAGTGGCACAACTCATACGATTAAGTAAATACAGGTGAAAACTACAGTTAATTTTCAGATTCTTTTCTGCTCAATATGGTGGTAAAAAGTTAGTTTAGTCTTTTTCCATCTCAACTCATCTGGCTAATCTTGTTAAAAGGGGGTGGGGACAAATGCTTGAAAAATTGTCCCTCAGCGAAAAATGTTCCACCAGGGAAGACAGGAATTTTCTGAGATGGTGGTAACCAAAATAAAGTGCCCAGCAGTTGTGGTAGTTACTACTAAAACCATCACTTACACTAAGCTTCATTGTGTTCTAAACTGAAATGATTGGTTGCTAAACTGAACTAATTTGACAGTGTGAAACAAGAAGAGAAAGTTGGATTGTGATTAATATTTTTAAGACCTAAATATAGTTCTATTTTTATTTTTTTTTCTTTAAGAATAACTAAGTAGAAGTATATGTGGTAAATCTCTATTGTACTTAAGTAAAAGTGCACAGGGTAAAATAATCCCTAGAAAAGTACAAAAACTACTATTATTGAGTCTATAAGGAGAGGAAATAATGTGCAGTTATATTCTTAGAATAGAAAAATAAATTTTTGACAGAAAACAAGGAATATTATTTGCTACTCTAGTGGCAAATAAACTCTATTTATACATAACCGTTGTATTTTGTTGCCTCAGCTACCTGGAATACATTTGCAGGTATAGTTCTTTTGTTCATCATAGCACAGGGCATGGTTGAAACAGGGCTGGGACCAGTAAGGGGGATGAGGGATTCAAATTAGGGGTGCCATTCTGGGAGCAGTCACAGCTATTGGGGTAAAATGTCAAAGGAACTTAATATGAGACAATGTAAATAATACACACTTGGGCTGTATATTTAAAAAAAAAATCATGAAAATGCTGAAATGTCATAGAACGAAATTCATTACTGATTAGTTGAATATATATATATATATATATATATATATATATATATATATATATATATATATATCAAACAACTTTCACATGGATACCAAACCTCTGACACTGACTTGTGACATTGTGTCCCTCCCCAAAGAATGCATGCATGCAAATTGCACATAGGTTTCCACATGTTCTGTAGATTCGAGGTATGTATATAACGTCATCATGGTGACATACCATATATATTTATTATTCTTTGTTGTAGTGTTGTAGATGTTGAAGAGGTACTGGAGCACTCAGAGCAACACTGCACATCAGAGCCACACAGAGGGAGAAGGCTGGATTGGCATACTGACTGCTAAAGAAGCCAGGGTCAAGGATCCTATAGCAAGGGCTCCACATTAGGGACAACGGGTGGAAAACAGAAAACGACACTGAGTCCACCTCAGTCGACCCAACTATTACTGCCCAGAAAAACAGGTCTGCAACCAACTTTGTCAACTTCCCTCAAACACCTAATACTCTCTGAGCTTTTTAAAAATGGATTTTGACAAATCTATAATCTAAATCAGGGGTGGCCAAGTTCGGTCCTAGAGAGCCGCAATCCTGCAGAGTTCAGCTCCAACCCTAATCAAACACAGCTGAACAAGCTAATCAAGGTCTTGAGGACTACTAAGGCTACTGGCAGGAGAGTTTTTTTTTTCAGGGCTGGAGCTGAACTCTGCAGCATTGCGGCTCTCTAGGACCGAACTTGGCCACCCCTGATCTGAATGGTCTGCCAACACAAAAAATGACAATAAATATTGCTGCAGAGAAAAAATTAAAGTGTACTGAAATCATTAAAGAAGAATTATATAAATGCTTCACACATTGTTTGCGGTGTAATGGGTTTGACCCTATGTGCACAGACGGCACCATAAAGCATGGACACGAGGCGAGGAAAAAGGGTAAGGGAAAACAGGGAAGGAAAGGGTTAAAGAATGAAGGATGAAAAGAAAGGGAAAGGAATGTTGTGCACGTGCTGGTCTGGTGTGCAGTGCTCTGCTGGCATGCAGACACAGGCTGGTGAGCAGTGGCGGCGGGCAAAGTGGTAACGTGGACCCGTGTGACCCAAGAAAGTGAGTACTCACGTTTAGACTAGCGAAGCGTCAGCGATAGCATGGGCAAAACTCAATGACTGAGCGAGTGTAAAGTGCCATCTTGTCTCCTTTTATGCTTCCTAAGTCGCGACTGTACTACTTCCGGGTCCTCGTGCCGGTCGCATTAGGAGTGCGCATGACACGCGTGGACAGCAGCTCCTGCATCCGTCCGCTCATGCTGTCTCTGCTCTCGGCGGATGGCCGGATCAGCCCCTCCCAGCTCCCTGGCACCCTTAACTTAATATTTGGTTGCACAGCCTTTGGAAAAAATAACTGAAATCAGTTGCTTCCTATAACCATCAGTAAGCTTTTTACACCTCTCACATGGAATTTTGGACCAATCTTCCTTTGCGAACTGCTCCAGGTCTCTCATATTGGAAGGGCGCCTTTTCCCAACAGCAATTTTAAGATCTCTCCACAGGTGTTCAAGATTTAGATCTGAACTCATTGCTGGCCACTTCAGAATGGCAGAATGGCTTTGTTGCCATTCATTTCTGGGTGCTTTTTGAAGTATGTTTGGGGTCATTGTCCTGCTGGAAGACTTAAGATCTTGGACGCAAACCCAGCTTTCTGACACTGGGCCCTACAGTGCAACTCAAAATCCTTTGGCAATCCTCAGATTTCATGATGCCTTGCACACAGTCAAGGCACCCAGTACCAGAGGCAGCAAAACAACCCCAAAACATATTTGAGCCTCCACCATATTTGACTGTAAGTACTGTGTTCTTTTCTTTTGTAGACCTCATTCTGTTCACAGTAAACAGTAGAATGATGTGCTCTAAGAGATGTGCTTTTTCTAGATAGAAATAGCTCTATCTTGGTCTCATCTGTCCACAATACATTTTTCCAGAAGGATTTTGGCAAACTGTAGTCTTGCTTTTTTATGTCTCTGTGTTAGCAGTGGGGTCCTCCTGGGTCTCCTGCCATAGTGTTACATTTCATTTAAATGTCGATGGATAGTTTGCGCTGACACAGAGGCTCCCTGAGCCTGCAGGACAGCTTGAATTTCTTTAGAACTTGTTTGGGGCTGCTTATTCACCATCCAGACTATCCTGCGTTGCAACCTTTCATAAATTTTTCATTTCCGTCCATTTTCCGTCCATTCCGTAGTTATCCTATTTATTCACAATTTTGAAAGGGTGCCAACAATTTTGTCCAGCCCATTTTTGGAGTTTTGTGTGACATTATGTCAAATTAGCTTTTTTCCACCTTTCTTTTTGTTCCAATACACACAAAGGGAATAAACATTTGTATAAGAGAACGTGTATTAACGCAGTGATTTTCTGGAAAACTTTTAGGGGTGCCAACAATCAAGATCTAATACCACTATGGCTTATGAAAATTATGACACAATGATACCTTAATGGCATTGAATGAGTAGCCTAGTTATGAGTAGGAGTAGTAGCAAGGAAAGTTTTCTTATTTAAAACAATTACCTCATTGTTCTCACTCATTTCTTACTTTATAGACAATGACCTTTTTGTGTCTAGGAGTTAAGGATGTGTGTTCAACCAATCTCTGTTGTCAATTCTCACAGACCAAGATGCTTTTACTCACACAGCAGAGGCAGATCTCCCAGAAACCTCACCTACCCTCCAGTATTGTCTCATTGCCCTGCACTGGTGGTAGGTGGGCTCTGGAACTGCCAATCTGCTGTAAAGAAAGCAGATTTTATCTCAGCCATAGCTACCCATTACTCTTTGGACTTTCTGGCACTAACAGAGACCTGGATATCTCCTCAGAACTCAGCTACACCGGCTGCCCGATCCTCTGCCTATGCATTCTCTCATTCTCCACGAGAAACTGGCAGAGGTGGTGGTACGGGTCTGCTGTTGTCTAAGAGATGGTCCTTCTCGCCTATCCCTGTCAGGCTTGGCGTGAATTCCAAGCTGCGCTGTGAGCGGCGAAAGCCTCAATGGAATGCGGAAGCACAGATAGCCGGCACGAGAGCGTCGAGGCGAGCGGCAAGATGCGTGACGTCAGCCTTGAGGGAATGAGGAAGTGCGCAGCGCCGCTGTGTAACCCGAGATGTATACCGGCGTGCGAGCGCTGAGAAGCAAGAGCGTGCAGAGCCGGCGTGGAGGAGAGAGGGAGAGCCTCGCGATGAATGCCGGTGTGGGCTGGAGAAACCTGAGCCAGTGGAAAAACGGAGCGTGAGCTCGGCGAGGAGCGAGCAATAATCGCGGTCGTGAAACGGACGAGGGTCGAAGCCGGAGTGACGAGAGGAGGTCCGTGATCCAGGTTCGTGGTCGGTGGCAGGTAAGTGGTCGGCAACGGGAAATCTCCAAATAACAATGATCCGATAACGAGAAGCGAAAGCGTGGTCGAAACTAAGCGAGGTCGATAACAAAACAGACTGGGACGAGACAAGACGCGGGAATATTGGGCTGGTAAGGCGCTCAATAATCTGGCAATGGGAGGTTGTTAGTGAGCAGGTTAAATAGAGCAGAGCCGTGATTGAAATGAGCAACAGGTGTGTGGAGAGCAGAGAGTGAGCCAGTGAAATCAAAGGAGTGGAGTGCAATGGAATCTGGAGCGGAAGTGAACAGGTGAATCAGACGTGACGTGACAATCCCCATGTCTCATCTCAGTTTTTCATCATTTGAATTTCATGCAGTTAAGGTAACCTCCCCAATTAACCTCTACATCCTAGTTATCTACCTTCCTCCTAGCTCTCCAGGAAACCTTCTGGATGAAATGGACATACTTCTTAGTCTTTTTCCTTCTGATAACACTCCTCTCATTGTTCTAGGAGATTTCAACCTCCCCTCTGACAAACTCCAATCCTCTTTCATTCTCCCTCTCCTTAACTTCTTCTCTTTAACTCTATAAACAGTTGCCCTCCCACACACAAGGGAGGAGTTCTCTTGACCTCATTTTTTGCTGCACTTACCTAGTCACAGATATCACTACTATTCCTTTTCATATCTCTGATCATTACCTGGTATCCTTTATCATCACCCTTCCTATTCTGTCTAAAGCTCAGCACCAAGATTTCTCTGATACCCACAGAAACCTTCATGCTGTCTCCCCTTCCTCTGTGTCATGCACCCTATTATCCCTCCCAGATCCAGACTCCTTCTCCTCTCTACCACTAGAGAATGCGACTAAAACTTTCCTTTCCTCATCCATAGCCCTCTGTCACAGCATGGCAATGGTTTGCTTCTTCCACAGGGGATCCACAGGGTTACTCAGGTGCTTGTTCAGTCCCTTGTTATTTCAGGACTGGACTACTGCAACTCACTCCTGGCAGGTCTGCCTCTGTCCACGATTCGTCCTCCACAACTGATCTAGAACGCAGCAGCACGTCTAGTTTTCAACCTTACCAAGTTCCCACACCACACCACTCCTCCACTCACTCAAATTCGAAACCATGATGCTTGCCTACAAAGCTAAAAATGGCCCAGCACCCACTACCTCTCTGCTCTGATCACAGCACGCACTGCGCCACGTTCCCTCTGATCCTCCAGCACTGCTCGCCTCGTCCCACCATCTCTCAGCATGATCGAGCATGACATTCATCTCTCAATATAACATTCAACAGACTCTTTTCTGTTCTGGCACCTAGGTGGTGGAATGAACTTCCTCTAGATATCCGTACAGCGTCTTTTACAATCTTTAAACGACGATTCAAGACGTAGCTGTTTCTTCAATACTTGGACTAACCAAAAAAAAAAACTCTTCCCAGTTGTGTTTGCCTAATGGCACTTAATTAATTACCTAGTAACCCAGAGTGTAAGTTTCTATCCAGTGTTATAAACTTCAAAGCACTTTTTGTAATTCGCTCTGGATAAACAAGTCTATCAGAATAAAAAAAAAAAGAAATTGATAAATTTTAATTAATGACCCTATTACAAACCTGTTGAACCTATTCAGTTTCTCACTGCATGATGCTCCATTCTGGCATGGCAGGCTCCTACAATAAACATCAATTTCAAAGTGGAGCCCCTTGAACCTGGCAGGACAGGTGCACGAGTAGCTATTGATGTGGTCGTGACATTGTCCACCATGAAGGCAAGGCTGGGATTGACACACAGTGATCTGAAGCTGCAACATCAGAATTTTTTTTTTTAAAGCCTACAGCGTTTGAATTTGCTGTCTGAATTAGCACCAAACACGAAACAGGAAAGGAGAAATATTATATTTTCTCAGCAATCCATATACTGTATACTGCATATATACTATTTCCCTCATGATAGCCTTTTGTTTTACATTCAATTCGATTATCCCATTGCTACCCTCAGAGCAGAGATAGTACAGTATAAATGTTAAATTGCTACAATTTAAGAATAAACAACTAAAAGTTAGTTAACATTTATACTGTACAACCTCGTCTCTGAGGATAGAATGAATGAGTCACAGATGGCTCTAGCTTTGCACGAAAATCAAACCAAAAATCTCTGGATGATAGTGGCAAGCATGTTATTGCCACACCACTCAGGAGCTCTGCTAACTATGCACTAAAAATTGTAATATGTTACTATTTCTGCATAACTAAAAAGTGACATTATAAATAATAACAAAAGTAACAGTTACACGTTAAATTTCTTCTTAAGCACCTTTTGGGCTGTTTTCTCTGTAAAAAAAACTTGATTGGACCAATCATATAGCTTTTGGCCCTTTGAACATTTTTGAGTGTGTAAAATCCTCATGGGCATAATTTATCTAAATTTGACCTAGGGAGATAGAAATTAATATTAAAGCCCTAGTGATGTGTGTGTATTTTCCATCACCTGTGTACCCGGGACTACAAAGTCATTCATAATGTCCGATTTGGTCCACGCAAGTAGCTCCATTCTTGCATGGCTGTGATGTGCACTCGTTCACGTTAATCTCACAGTGATTTCCCTGGAAGCCTGGCACACAGAAGCAAGTAGGCCCATTTGGACTGTTTCGGCATATGGCTTGATTACGGCAGGGGTTGGGAACACACTGGTCTACCTCTCTCTCACACCGTGAGCCAGTGTAGCCGGGCTGGCAGATGCAGATGTAGCCTGGGCTCTGGTGTTGCACTGAAAGACACCGAGCATTCTGTTGGCAGAGTCTCTGGGCACAAAGCTGAGTACTTGAATGGCAGTTATGTCTAAAAGAGCCATGTCCACAGTGGCAAGTCAAATAACCTGGACGTGTACCCGTAGGTTGACATGTGATGTGGGCGGAGGTGCACTTAAGGCTGGACAGCGTTGTGCTTCGTGACTGGCACTGGCACAGGAAGGTTGATGGATCATCTTTACACTCTGCACCATTTTGGCAGGGTTTGCGCAGACAAAGGGACAAAGGCTTCAGTGGTGCTAAACCTAAAAACAATGAAGGTACAGATACAGACCAAATGTTGTATCTTTACATCCCAGAAAACACTCCTTTAGATAACAGTGAGTATTAATTACTGTCATACAATTTATTTTGATTACTATTTAAGTGATTAAAGTGATATATAAGAGATTAACACTTATTTATAACTAGTCAATACTTCTTTGTTAATTTTGCAACTTTCTTTGAGTAGTTTTCCTTAATTTCCAGTGTTCTGTTTTATAATTTGTTGGATATGCAATTTTAATGGCTTCACTTTTTTTTTTAATTGGACATTGAAAAAAGTTTTTTGTAAATCACTGAACTACACTTTTTGCAGAATACTGAACTACAATTAATAATTAATTTTTTTCAACCTTAAGCAAGAACCAATTTATCAGCATTTTTCTGCTCAAGTTTATTGCAGAAATGGTTTAACAAACCTAATGTTTACCATTTTTATAGTCATTATATTTATCAGAGGGTTCTTACAGTTATTAGCCTGTTTTACTGGTGGTGTGAAATGAATGGATTGAATCTGCATCTCAATACTGTTTGTGGCTGATGTAATCAGTTGCTGGGAGATTCAGGAATGGAAGGATTTAATAAATGAAAATCTTGAAATTTCAACGTTATTCACCGAGAGCTTCAACATGTTTCCTCAACTGTCCAAGGATGAAATGCAGTCTTCTGAAGGAAGTTGTTTGGGATATAGCTGAGAACATCCTGAATCCCGGCCTCCAAGAACTCCAGTGTTCAAGGCTCTGCCCTGTACACCTTCTCCTTTGCCAAGTCCCACAACGAAAAATCACATAGAGTGAGATCTGGGGGGTATTCCAGAAAGCAGGTTATGTGACATACCCGGGTAAGATTAAGAGTAAGTTAGTGGATATCCTCAACTTTCGGTTCCAAAAACGGAGGTAACTTTCTGGGTATGTTTGTAACCATAGCAACTTGCTCTCTGAAGATAACCTGCTCGGTAGCAGGTTATGTTCCAGGGTAAGTTTGTTTCAGAGGTTTAGTGAGCATGACGTGCGCTTTTAATGGAGATCCTGTGGACGTGGAGGCACAAATTATACAAGTTTTTTTCGCCGGGAGAGAGCTATATTAATTTCCTAATGATTATTTGAAAGTGTTATCGATTTTCAATTTACCTAACACATTTCTTGAAACCGCATATTGCTAATGCTCCAAGTAATTAAACACATTGAGTACTGTTAACTTAAATAATTGCAATTAGGTCAAATTAATAGACCTTTTTGAGTATTAAGTGTGAATGTGAATGGCCCGGGTTCGATCCCCGGACCGGCTTGTCTGATGTGGTGACAGCAGCAACTATTTATTTGATTTGCAACAAGTTCAACAAACTCAAAAAGTTCTGTTTAATTAAAATTGGAAACATCATCACTTAAAAAATTGATGAAACTTATTACAGTGTACGTTTTTTTTTGCGTCATGGCATTTTTTGTATATGTGGGTGATGTAGAGCATGTGGGAAAGGCAACTGTGTGTACAGCCGTTCACACAGTATGTCTGGCACTTAAACACTTTTTACACACACCGTAAACCCGATTAAGTTGGCAAAAAAAAAAAAATTAGGTAATCAGTTACATCAATTTTTTTAAGTAATGATGTTTCCAATTTTAAGTAAACGGAACTATAATTTTTTGAGTTTGTTGAACTTGTTGCAAATCAAATAAATAATTGTGGCAGTTGTTGGGAATCGAACCCGGGTCTTTTGCATGGCAGACGAAACACTTACCACTGAGCCAATAGTGCTCTATAGAACTTAAGTTGGTGGAATTTTAAGGTGACGGTTACTGTTACTTACGTACTCAAGATTACTTAAAATATCAAAAGGTTCTGAATACTCAAAAAGGTCTATTATTATGACCTAATTGCAATTATTTACGTTAACAGTACTCAATGTGTTTAATTACTTTGAGCATTAGGGTTTACAGTGTATAATAAAAGGGAAGCCGATGTCAAATGTGCTATTTAATACTCTCACGCATTTACTCTGTCTGTTATTTTTGGCCAAGCCAACTCTCTGTTTTTAGCCGATGCAGCCGTTTGCTTTTTTTTCATTATTATTGGCTTGAATTCTACATATGCTGCATTAAAACCTCCATCTCCACCTCTGTGAAGTATGCCGCTCTCTTTTTTTCACTTTGATTTTCCATTTTGACTCATGAAATCGGCGATCCATTGAAAATGTCTTTATGTATGCACCGTGCACGCGCATTAACTCCAGGTAACCAGTAGGAGGTTGATTAAACTTACTCTTCTCAGGGGTTTTGGAACCGACATACTCATGGTATGCGGGTTTGGGGTAAATCAACCCTGAGGTTAAGTTTTACCAAATGGTAAGTTAACCCAGCTTTCTGGAATACCCCCAACGGACTTCTTGAAGGCTTTCATGAGGTCCATGTCGTCTCAGCCAACATTATGGAAAATGCTGGTCTCATCTAAGAACAAAATGGGGTGGTGCACCATGGGGTGGTGCTTCAGTGATACTACAAGTTCTATAGCCATTTATTGCCTAGTTAATTTTCACCCAGCCTGTACATATAGTATACTGTATGAATATTCCCAGTATATAGAATAACATAAGCTCCCTCTTTTTTTTTACAGCATTATTGTTTTGATTTTTAAAAAATACAAATAATTTTCCACTAGACTATTTGCAAACATGGGTGCATATAACAAAGAATCATACAGCATCTGTATGCATCCATGGCTACCTATTCCACACTTCAAGTGGGTTGCTATGGTGATAGGTAGCATTCTTTGTTTATTGTTTGGGAGACATATTTGGTCACTGTGCACTAGCTCTGACAGTTTAATTTGCTTTTTTTCCCCCTTTTTTTTTGTGCAAATATTGCTTTATTCAAGTGTTGTGTAATGTCATTAAACGAATGAGATGAAATATAACTATCCATTGATATTGATCAAAGCAAATGAAAGCTTAGGAGAAGCATGGAAAAGGTATAAAGTAAATCCGCTTTATATTATTTATGAGACTCGCTTATACGTTGAAGCTTTAGAAAACTGCATTTTAGGTATGCGTGTCAGGTATGGTTTATTATTATTATTATTATTATTATTATTATTATTATTATCGTTACACTTGGTTTTGCGCCACTCACGAGAAATTTCACTGCAAATCCCTGATTCCCTTACACATCTTTCCCATCCTATATCACATTTATGTATGCTGTTTGAACCTTTACCATTTTTTAAACAAAAGTGATGTAATGTATCTGTTATTATTATTATTATAAATTTTTAGTTGGTAGATTTACATTAAGTTTTGAAGTAAAAAAATCATCAGCATATCTATAAGTTATTACAGACTAATTTGCATGATTATGCAGCGTTAAGTACTGTTCTGTGACTTTTGCTGTGATATTTGGTCTGGTGCTGTGCCACTTGATTTTAGCCCTCGGGCAATGTGTCCTGGGAGAACTGTCCTGGGGAAAAAATAAATAAAAAACTTACCTTGACTTTGCTAATGATAAGACATATAAAACGGGATATAAAATTATACAAGGTCCTGTAAGCCAGCAGCACATCAAGGAAGATTAAACACAAGTTACACTTACCTATATTTTACCTACTGTATATTTATAAGTACATAATATTATACAGAAATAACAGCTGCCAAAATATCTCTACATGGGGCACTAGGCAGGTGACAATCAGTCTAATCTGCATGTCTTTGGGAGGACACCGGAGTATTCAGAGAAACCCACTAAACACAGGGAGAACATGCAGGACTCTATGCACACATGAGACTTGAACCAGGACTTTGGAGGCGCAACGTAACAGTGCTGATGACTATGCCACTGTGCCACCCTACTTCTCGAACATGTAGTTAATTTTTTTTTAATGCATTCATAAACTAAGATTTTAAAAGGCACAACTGGCTTTCTTCTATTTATAAAATAAAATTAAACCCAACCTAAAAAGTTATCTATTTAGTCAACACCCACAGCTAATTAACAACTAATCTAACTAATTAGATTTAATAAAAAATAATAATAATAACAATAACAATAGACTTCTACAATTCTATGACACTGTTTTAATTAAAGAAAATGTTCAGGTAATATCACTCCCACTGTTTCTATATCGTAACTATTCTTTCGTGTATTTTCCCTTTATTAAAAAAAAAAAAAAAACCGGCCACATGAGGGAGACGTTAACTTCCTGTTTTGTGGGCGTGGCTTAAAAACCGTTTAAACCCACTCTAAAAGACCTGATTGGCTTACTCAGGTGCTTGTTCAGTCCCTTGTTATTTCAGGACTGGACTACTGCAACTCACTCCTGGCAGGTCTGCCTCTGTCCACGATTCGTCCTCCACAACTGATCTAGAACGCAGCAGCACGTCTAGTTTTCAACCTTACCAAGTTCCCACACCACACCACTCCTCCACTCACTCAAATTCGAAACCATGATGCTTGCCTACAAAGCTAAAAATGGCCCAGCACCCACTACCTCTCTGCTCTGATCACAGCACGCACTGCGCCACGTTCCCTCTGATCCTCCAGCACTGCTCGCCTCGTCCCACCATCTCTCAGCATGATCGAGCATGACATTCATCTCTCAATATAACATTCAACAGACTCTTTTCTGTTCTGGCACCTAGGTGGTGGAATGAACTTCCTCTAGATATCCGTACAGCGTCTTTTACAATCTTTAAACGACGATTCAAGACGTAGCTGTTTCTTCAATACTTGGACTAACCAAAAAAAAAAACTCTTCCCAGTTGTGTTTGCCTAATGGCACTTAATTAATTACCTAGTAACCCAGAGTGTAAGTTTCTATCCAGTGTTATAAACTTCAAAGCACTTTTTGTAATTCGCTCTGGATAAACAAGTCTATCAGAATAAAAAAAAAAAGAAATTGATAAATTTTAATTAATGACCCTATTACAAACCTGTTGAACCTATTCAGTTTCTCACTGCATGATGCTCCATTCTGGCATGGCAGGCTCCTACAATAAACATCAATTTCAAAGTGGAGCCCCTTGAACCTGGCAGGACAGGTGCACGAGTAGCTATTGATGTGGTCGTGACATTGTCCACCATGAAGGCAAGGCTGGGATTGACACACAGTGATCTGAAGCTGCAACATCAGAATTTTTTTTTTTTAAAGCCTACAGCGTTTGAATTTGCTGTCTGAATTAGCACCAAACACTAAACAGGAAAGGAGAAATATTATATTTTCTCAGCAATCCATATACTGTATACTGCATATATACTATTTCCCTCATGATAGCCTTTTGTTTTACATTCAATTCGATTATCCCATTGCTACCCTCAGAGCAGAGATAGTACAGTATAAATGTTAAATTGCTACAATTTAAGAATAAACAACTAAAATCATCAGCATATCTATAAGTTATTACAGACTAATTTGCATGATTATGCAGCGTTAAGTACTGTTCTGTGACTTTTGCTGTGATATTTGGTCTGGTGCTGTGCCACTTGATTTTAGCCCTCGGGCAATGTGTCCTGGGAGAACTGTCCTGGGGAAAAAATAAATAAAAAACTTACCTTGACTTTGCTAATGATAAGACATATAAAACGGGATATAAAATTATACAAGGTCCTGTAAGCCAGCAGCACATCAAGGAAGATTAAACACAAGTTACACTTACCTATATTTTACCTACTGTATATTTATAAGTACATAATATTATACAGAAATAACAGCTGCCAAAATATCTCTACATGGGGCACTAGGCAGGTGACAATCAGTCTAATCTGCATGTCTTTGGGAGGACACCGGAGTATTCAGAGAAACCCACTAAACACAGGGAGAACATGCAGGACTCTATGCACACATGAGACTTGAACCAGGACTTTGGAGGCGCAACGTAACAGTGCTGATGACTATGCCACTGTGCCACCCTACTTCTCGAACATGTAGTTAATTTTTTTTTAATGCATTCATAAACTAAGATTTTAAAAGGCACAACTGGCTTTCTTCTATTTATAAAATAAAATTAAACCCAACCTAAAAAGTTATCTATTTAGTCAACACCCACAGCTAATTAACAACTAATCTAACTAATTAGATTTAATAAAAAATAATAATAATAACAATAACAATAGACTTCTACAATTCTATGACACTGTTTTAATTAAAGAAAATGTTCAGGTAATATCACTCCCACTGTTTCTATATCGTAACTATTCTTTCGTGTATTTTCCCTTTATTAAAAAAAAAAAAAAAACCGGCCACATGAGGGAGACGTTAACTTCCTGTTTTGTGGGCGTGGCTTAAAAACCGTTTAAACCCACTCTAAAAGACCTGATTGGCTGTGTTTTTGTTTACACTATCGTGATTGGACTAGCCACAGCCGTGCGTTATATGATTGGCTAACGACGTCATCCTCGAATTCGAAAATCATCTAACTGCCGAAGTAGCGTGCGGTAGGTGCACAAGGGTGCAATTTAATATCGGAGTTGGAGCGCTGCGTTTTGCTATGGTTGTTTTAGAGAAATAAGTGTTTTGAAGAGAACATGTCCGATACACTGGCGCGAGCGGGTTTCTTGGATATCAGTCCAACATATAATCCGCCTCCTCGTACACACGGAAAGGAAAACGACAGACAGATTCCTGTTCTGAGCTTGGTCCATTTCTCCAGGTCTCCTTTTGTGACTTTTGGGACGGTGAAGTTGGGATCATCCAGATCTCTACCTCTGTGTGTGGAAAACCCAAACGAGGATGTAGTGACCGTGGCCGTGGATAAAATCCCGTCTTCAAGGGGCTTCTCAGTGAATCAGACAACCTTCACTATAGGAGTGAGTAGAACTTGATGGTTAGGTGGCTAAAATGCAATTTACTTACACTGCTGTAAATGCATGCATTTGATGTGTGGTGCAATTCATTGTGTTATGAATCTGGCTTCAGCTGTCTGAAGTCCTACACACACTTTGATTAAGTTGCTGGCATGTTTTTGTTAGAACCCAGGGAGTGCCATCTTTAACAACCTATCATCAAAGATTCAAGAGTCTAGGAGTCATGGATTCCATCAAATTTCATATTTATGTGTGGAAATCAGCAGTTAAATTACGTAGGCTTTTATCGTCAACCATATATACTCCTGTACACAGTCAAACGAAACAGAGTTCCTCCAGGACCAAGCTGCTACATCCAACATAAAAATAAATAAATAAATAAATAAATGAACTAGGTAGGAACTATACACACAAAGAGCAAAAAGACAACGTAAAGTGCAATGTGCAAATGCACAGATGCAGATGTGCAAACAAGAGGAACTACATGCCACAATGCAGTACTCTGTGATAGTGAGTTGAGGTAGTGCAAATAAATTGTTCAACATTTCTTTTTGAAGTAGCAGTAAAGCAATTGCAGGTTGGTGTGTGTAATTGCTAGATGGTGTTTGTGTGTTTATCAGTCCAGTGCTGTTTTATTGAGAAATTTGAAGTCTGGATGTGAGGGCCCACATACATTGCAGTACATTTTTCCAAATGGCAGGAAGATGAAAAGTGTGTGTATGATCAGTCACAATGCTGGCGTAGCTTTGTGGATGCAGCATGTGGTCTGGATGTCCGTGATAACCAGGGTCTCTCTCTTCCCTCTATCGTCTCATGTGTCCTCACTATCCGCTGTAGGGTCTTGCCAAATTCCCAAACTAGACAGTGATGCAGATGCTCTCAAATAGGCCCTTAGTAAATGACAAGAATGAATGTTAGCTTGACATTCCACAGCATTCTCAGGAAGAAAAGGTGCTGCTGGGCTTTCTCGTTTAAAGAGCCGGTGTTGTGGGAAAATTGCATGATTTAGGCCAAGTTGTTGTTTCTTCAGCTGCATCCGCCGCGGGGTTGCCACAGTGGACCGTCTGATCAGCACACATCTTCACACAGGTTTTACGCAGGATGCCCTACCTGGCACAATCCTCCAATTTGTTTCAGAACTGTATAAAAAGAATAATAATACAAAGAAATCGCATTATCTAATGTTTAGCATTCACATTCATACAATATCATGATTAGTCAATTGAAAACATTAAAAGTGTGATTATACATGAGGAATTGATCTAGAGAAATCCTGACAATTGTGTTTAATAACAGAACTAGTTGTTTTTTTTCTTTCTTTTTTTTACAGTACATTAACAGTATTTCCATTTCCAAATATGGCACAAAATCAAGCCATGTTGGGGAATCCATGTTTACATTCTTGTAGTGATAAAAACATTAATCATTAAACATTAAAAGAGTTATATTTTTATATATATCATTACAATTTGGTATATGCATGCAATTTCTAGTTTATGATTTTGTATGTCCTGGATCTCTGTTTAGTTATTATAGTCAATCTACTGTAAATGACATGGTTTAACATAACATAAAAAAACTGTATAAAATCCTTGAATGTAAAAATGTCTTTGCACCGTACATCACCTATAATGTCTTTGTAACATGAATTCATCTTGTTTAGTTGTTTATTTTAGCTTGCTAATTTTTAAAGGATTTATTTCGATTTACAGCCTGAAGATAGAGTGATCATCACTGTAACATGGACACCTGCTGAAGAAGGTGGTGTGAGAGAACTCCTAAGCTTTATTGCAAATGGAATTGTCAAGCATCAAGCAGTTTTGCTTGGAAAAGCAGAGGGTGCAAAAATTAAAAAGGTAAAAATATATAATTTATTGTGGAAAAATAACTTTTTTCAGATAAGATCTATTGTTAATGTAAAAGCCGCTGTTCCTCCTGAGAGTTGGCAGGTCTTTCATAAAGGATGATGCTGACATGATATCGCTTGTCAAATTATTAACACTTGTGTTGAGTTGGGCATATTGGCAGGCATAATGCTTTATCAAAATAAAAACACTCCCAATCTGAATTAAGATGTGTTGCAACCTATAAAATTGCTTTTTCCTGTTTTTATAGAAAAGCTTATGGGATTCCATCAAATCCAAGAGAGTCCCTTCCCAAGGTGGAAAATTGGCGTCAATCCCTATCAAAGAAGCCAACAAGACGTTCCGTGTGTCTCGGCAGCCACAATATAAAAGGAACAGGCGCTCAAACCCACTAACACCAGTAAACCAGGAAAGGACTTTCCAAAGGATTGTTAGCAGTAAGGGGAAAAACTGCCAGTCTGTGTATCCTGAGATCCCTCAAGCTCTACCTAAGGCTATCTATGATGACTTGGACATGTCTTCTCAAAACAAGTCTCCAGTTGTTCTGCTAGTGCCAGCTGATAGATTTCTTGATGCTATGGATAAGGAAAATATCTCATCTGTACCCATGCATAAGGTTGAATACAAAGAAAGAGTGCTGAATAAGACACTGTCACCTATTGGTACCCCAGAGAGGTTTTCCAACCCGTTGATGCCCCGCTTTCAAAGTCCTCTACCAGTCATTTGTACACCAAATAAGGATCCAAAATCGAATTTAACCAAACAAAGTTTGTCGGTTAAGGATGCGTTGGCTGTCATTAATTCTGACCTGTCCTACCCAGTGAGCCCCCCAAATGCCTGCTCTAGCCTGAATCTAGCTGATTCTTTAGAGAGCGATGATGTAAATGCAGATGGTGAACCTGAAACGGCCATAAACGTTGCGGGAAACATCTCACCTCAGATTGACATTGTTCAGCCAAGGCTCACTTTTTTTGTCAAATCTAACAAAGTGCAAGATGATAAGCCAGAGCCTGAGAGTGTCATGAACAGCCCTGCCATTTGTTCTATCTCAGATACCAAGTCTTACAATGAGATGGATGGTAATGAATTGAACCAGGAAGATCTTAAGCCCAAGAAGATGCATTTTAACTCTGCTACAGTGATCAAAAGCAAAGCAGGGGCTCCTCCTGAGCACAGTCCAAACACGCGCAAAACAAGAAGCTTCAGACGTAAACTTTTGCAAAAAGCACCTTTGAGTTCTGCCAGTCCAGAATCAAGCACCGGCTTACTGGAGGGTGTCTCAGTTTTGCCCGTAATAAACATTGATGCAGGCGTTAACTTTAAAATTAATGTTACGTCACCCGAGCAATCGGAACAAAAGCTTACGCCTCAACAATCAGCTTTTCCAGAGCAGACTCAAACTTGTACTCAAGTAGCTTTGCAGCCAGTCTTAACACTTGATGATGAAACTCATGCAAATGGTGCAGCCTCATCATATGATCGTGCCTCAGATTTGGGCATACGGTCATCCTCTGTCTCGGAGGACATGTTTCCTGTGTGTAGTCGCGCAACAAATCAGACCAGAAAAAGAAAAAGTGATGAATATTTAAGGAATAACTCTGACTGTTTGCCTAAATTTTTGGAAGCCAAACAAAGCTCTGATGCTGTGATGCAAGAACACAAAAAGTCCTGCTTTGAAAAACAGTTGGGTTCAAGTTGTAAACAAACACAAAGAAAAATAACTGGTGAGTAAATCCAGGAAAAAAAAAATCTATTACCTTGCATATGTTTTTCACTACAGTACTTTAGTATAAACTTATTGTCTGCTTCTGAAAATGTTACATTTGTAAAACTTGTATATTTAACATGAGTGTTAAAAGTCTGCAAATAAAAATTTTCTTTATCAAATACCTTAGAATAGTCTCATGCAAGAAACGATATCAGTTTCAGTTTGTGTTTTGTTGTAGCATCAAGTTCGCGGCGGTCCACAAACGTACCCGTACAAAAGTCCAATTCAAAATCAACACAACAGGGTAAATAATATTTTGTCATCTTTTACTTGTTTAAAGTTTATTGTATTGATTTTATTGTAATTAAGGAATTCCTTTACATAAATGTTGATGCAGGAGGACGGTCTTTGAAGTCATTCGGCTTCTCAAAGGTGAAAACAGCAAAGGTAATAGCGGTGGCACAAACCCGACTGAACTTCATAAAGCCAACGCAAACAGGTATTTTATTCAGTTTTTGGGGTTCATTTTTCTTGTTCATCACAAGTGGTTCTATCATTGCACATGTTTATACATTTATTTGTTTCACAATCTGCATCATTTATGTAGCATTCTTATATACGGTATGTTTGTGTGTGTGTGTGTGTGTGTGTGTGTGTGTATGTATGTATATAGATGCAGAATAATATAAAATGTATCAAACTAAATCCTCTGGGTCTCTGGTCGAGGAAGAGACACTAGTTAGCTCACGTTTGATATTTAATAAAGCATTTAAACAATCACAGATGAGACTGAATTCTTATAGCCAATCATGAAGCAGGAGGCAGGATTTATCAAAAAAGATGAGACGCTTAACCTAACCTCAAAGAAAAATGTTGTCGTCTTCTTGTTATATTGTCAGTATTTAAATGCTTCACAGTGAGCAGAACCACTATGGGGGGGGGGGGGGAATTATACTCTGATTAAATTTGTTGCTAATGTAAACCCATCTTAATTAGATCAGTGTCCATGTAAACATTTAAATTGGAATATCTAATTGGAGTGATTTCAATCAGATTCAATAAATATTGTGTGTGTAAATATAGCTGGTGTTTGAGATGAAAATAAAAATGTTCAAGTTTTATTTATTTATTTATCATATTAACAGAGATACCCAGACATCCACTACCATTTGCTGCCAAGAACATGTTTTACGATGAACGGTGGATTGAGAAGCAGGAACGAGGTTTCACATGGTGGATGAATTATGTGCTCACTCCTGATGACTTTAAAGTGGCCACTGAAGTCACCAAAGGTGTGGTCTCACTTTTGATTTGATTGCCACAAAACGAGTTCATATAATAGTGTATACCAGTTCCGATACTAAGCAATACCCTAGTATACACTGCAGCTCTAATTAATCAACACATAGAAAGAGATATATTTTACTATAATATATGATGTGAAAATTTAAAGAGAAGAAGCTACAGCTATTTCTTAAAACACAAGTAACCTGATAAAACAATATCTTTAACACTGTTAAATTATGTATGATTGTATGATGTACATTGCTCATAGGACAAACTGCATTTTATTCAGATCAGAAATAATAGGACTAAATGTTACAGGAAATTTATGGTAATTTCTAGAGCGGTGTGGTTTAACCAGTTATACACTTTACTCAATCATTAGTTTTGTAGAATATACAAAGCATTTCTGTCTTCTACAAATACTAATATAATTTTTTGTTATACATGTAATACAGAAAATGTGTTCCCCCAAAGAAGCTATTTCTGAGGTTTATGCAACATGGAAGTGACCAATCTTGCTTCCCTAAAAATAAAAAAAGTTGTTAATTTCACCCGTTTTTGGAAAAATTATATTTTATATGTGCCCCTAAATGGCTGTTTTTCATTGTTGTACTGTCTTGCTTCAAAATATAATAATTTAAATGCAAATATTTTTTAAATAATTAAGTATTGATACTAAAATTGGTTTAAGCTTCTAAGAACATGCACCTGTAAATGACCTGTAAAATTGTGGCTTTGCTTTTCTGGTAAAAGCCAAAAAAGGCAAAAAAAATCTGTAGTGTCCATAACCGTGTCAAATTCTTGCTGCAATATCTCAACAATTTAGCATTTTAGAATAATATACAGTACTTTTTTCGGGTTTATGTCTTTTCATGTGAAATCTAAATTGGCTAAGTTTCATCTGAATGATAACCAAGATACAGTAATTGAAATATTTGAATAAAAAAAGGTAAATTGTATTTAGCAAATGTTTCTTTTAATCCGATAAAAATATAAATGTGTATGCATATTTTCAAAAAATGATGCATGGATCAGGAGACAAAAAGCATCAAGTATTATGAAAATGGTTTTATATGATCTTATCTGAAAATTCACTTTTTCACCTACTGTAGATGAGACATTTTTTAGCACCAATACCAGGTTTTGGCCGTGTACAGCATTTCAGTATTTCTTAAAACTGTTAGTAGGTTTTTACTAGGAATTTAAGCTGCTTGAGACAAATAAAGCAAGAACATTAGTGATCTCAAATCAAAAAATGTAATGCCCAAAAATGAATCAAATCCAACTGTGATTCACAGCTCTAGTAAATGCCTTAAACAGAAATAAAATGCATATACTACTTGTATTTGGGAGATTTTTCAGTGTGTTTAATTTTTCTTTGTAGTGAATGCCTTATCGCTAACTATGGGAAATGACAAGGTCAACATACCCAAAGCGCCAACAAAAGAGGAGATGTCGTTCAGAACCTATACAGCCAGACGGCACTTGAACCGTGTTCGACGTGCAGCATGCCAGCTGTTCACGTCTGACCATATGGCAAAGGCTATAAAGCGCCTGGAGGTGGAGGTGGAGGCAAAGAGGTTGCTTATTCGAAAGGATCGACACCTCTGGAAGGATATAGGTGTGTGAAGTGGAGGAGCAAGCTTTCCTGTATTGTTTGGAAACATTTATAATACTTCTTAAAAGTTAGGAAGCAGCAACTAATATATATTTTTTTCTTCCATTTGTTATTATTAGGAGAGCGACAGAAAGTTTTGAACTGGCTCCTTTCTTATAATCCGCTGTGGCTACGAATCGGCCTAGAGGTATTTCATTTCAAACGTATTGATGTGCTGGAAATAATTCTGAAAAACACAGTTTGTGTATTCATTCACATCGTTCAATGCACTCTTATTCCAGACAATCTTTGGAGAACTGATTTCCTTGGAGAGCAACAGTGACATCATGGGCCTGGCCATGTTCATCCTCGGGCGACTGCTCTGGAATCCAGACATTGCTGCGGAATTCAGACACCCCAAAGTTCCCCACCTGTACAGAGATGGTAACACTCAGTACAACACTGCTTTTTAATATTAGAGTTTCCTAATGTCTCAAACATTCAATTTCATTTTCTTCGTTCAACAGGGCATGAGGAGACACTGTCCCGCTTTACTCTGAAGAAACTGCTCTTACTCGTCTGCTTCATGGACAAGGCCAAGGAATCTAGGCTGATTGAGCACGACCCTTGCTTGTTTTGCATGGATGCTGAATTTAAGGTTTTTCTATTTTTAATGACTTCTTTATTATTTTACTGAAGTTGGTAAAAATAGATTAGCTATGTAGGTGTAAATGATTTAGTTGCAGTCATTATTTTGACTTAAGGTAAGTATATGAAGTCAAAATAATTCAATCCAAATTCAAAATAACTTGGTAAGTAGTTAGTTCAATTTGATGCCAAATCAGTCTATATACACAGTACGGACCCATTATTATTATTATTTCCTTTAATATTATTTTATTTGTTTATTTATTTATTTAAACCTACAGGAGAGATTATGTCTATTAGAGTTTTAAATTTATTTTTCGATTAATTGCCCAGGCCATCTTTGAGGTCCTTAATAAACTAAAGATGCACCGATCAGCCTCACGTAAAGCCATTTGCACACGTGTGCCCAAATAACACAGCAGGCCTGTCATACAGTACTTGCACTCTCATAGCAGGAGACACATCAACCAATCCACTCACACGACCAGTGCTTTTCTCTCACCCCTAATGTTTGGGTGGTTTGAAAAGAAGTTGGTGTCACGTGTCCTGGAGAAAGGCACATGATGGGCGCTTGACTCATTTGAACTTGGATTTGTTTAGTCAATAAAATTAGGTGGACATTAGCTGCAACACTTCAGTTCCTTCCAGTTTTGGAGAAAAATTTTTTAATGCTGTCTGTTAAGTTTTTAAAAAGGAGAAAGAAAATCGGAATCAGTCAGACAGATAATAATCGGTCAGCTAAGAAAATAACAATCGTTACATCTCTAAAATAAATGTGGTAATTTTTGCAGATATTTGCTGTAAGCTAGATAAATGTTTGAATACCAGATGATGCATTTAATAGTTACATATCATAGTTTATATAAGTTGATTATTATTATCATGCAGATCTAATTATTATCATTATAGTAAATAATGCCTTTTTTTTTGTGTGTGTGTGTAAACCAACATGAGATCCTAAAGCAAAATCATGTGTCAAAATAATGATGTTGCAATTTGTAAAAAATTCACATAGTAGGCTTGTGTTAATAGGCACATTGCAACAAGTACTGCTGATTGTAAACCCAGTTTGTTTAGGACTTCATGTTAAATGGTAAAATGTTGCAAATTAAAATTTTATTCGTCACATAGGCAACCATGCAAGTATGAGATGCTTACATGACTGTTTGTGACCTAAAAAGAAAATAAGAAAGACAAAAGGCCAATATGAAAGAATATAAAATTTATATGTAAATAATATGTAAAAATGTAAGAAGTATGAACTGCATAAAGTATTTGGCATGTGCAGTGTGCAAACAGCAGCAGTATGGGTGGTTATGGAGTGTGAAATGAAATGATGAGCAGCAGTGGTATTGCAGTAGTGCAGCAGCAGTCCTCCTTTATATGTAAACAGAACAGGTTTTTTTTTGCTACCGTTGTATGTTTTCTGAATCCTTGTGCATGCTTTTAATCACTCGTGTGTGCATACGTGTTGCAAAAGTTGGACTAAAAATATTTGCTTTTGTGTTTTGCTCTTAGACAAGTAAAGATTTACTGCTAGCATTTTCACGTGACTTCCTCAGCGGAGAGGGAATCCTTCCACGTCACCTTGGCCTTTTGGGTCTTCCTGTGTCCCATGCCCAAACCCCATTGGATGAATTCAACTTTGCTGTGCAGAATCTTGCCACTGATGTCAAATGTGGCATTCGCCTGGTGTACGTTCAGTGCCTTCTCTATCTTGCATAGCCTATGCAGTCTTTTTTTTTTTTTTTTGTTCAAAAAATGCTGTAGTTGCAAATTTAAGGTTATTCAAAGTCATGTTCCAGTAATGTATTTTGTTGTTTATTGTACTGAATTAATCCTGAGTTTTGTTTGAACGTGTATCAGACGCATCATGGAGGTGCTCACCCAAGACTGGTCCCTGTCGAGTAAGCTGCGAATGCCTGCGATTAGTCGTCTTCAGAAGGTGCATAACGTCGGCGTCGCGTTCCATGTGCTAAAAGAGAAAGGGGTCGACTTGAGAGATGAGCACGGTACTTTGAGTTATTTGTATATTCTTTAAACTGAAATATGGAAAGGCTGAAGTTTGTTGATTTAGTCTAATCGTCAAATAATGCATTTCTAGCAAAATTATAAAAAATATATATTTTTAATCTTCCTAGGAGTTGTCATTGACCCCAGAGACATAGTAGATGGCCACAGGGAGAAGACCCTCCACCTTCTGTGGAAAATAATCTTTTCCTTTCAGGTATTGTGGTGTTTGTAGTATACAGTGGTACCTCGGCATACGAATTTACTCCGTTCCGGAGGCGAGTTCTTAAGGTGAAAATTTCCCATAGGAAGTAATGTAAATGCAGATATTCTGTTCCAATATTACCAATATTACCCATTTCCAAAACTATAATCCAGTTTTTGCATATGAAAACAATCAAAACATTTAGAAAAGACATGAAAAGAAGTAAAATGTGAAATAGACATTAAACCATAATTTCTGTAATGTATAATTCCTTCATCTATGATTCCTCAGTCCCTACAACTGTCCTTGCTTCTTGGATGAAAACAAAAAACTGTGAATCCACTTTGCTTGGCTTTCCACTGACGCAAAAAAAAAAAAAGTTTTGAATGACTCCTGCCTGGACGCATGTGCGACGTGGGCACAAGCCGTAGGTTTTTGCGCTTGTTTACCGAAAATGCTTCACATACTACGGCCGATTTCTTGCAGAATTTCAGTTCTTAAGGCCTTCATATGCCGAGATGCCACCGTACTTCTATATTTTAAATACATATCCACCATTTTTAAATGATATGACCATCTCTATTTTCTGTAGAAGCCAATTTTAGGTACGTTTATTACGTGACACAGCATTAACCTGTTCGCTTCTAATAAACTCTGAAAGCAATGCTGCTTTTAAAACTAATTGAACTACTCGTTGTATTTTTTTAGGTTGAGATTCTGCTTGATGTGGAGCAGCTTAAAGATGAGATCGGCTTCCTCAAGAAAACATGGAGAACAAAACAGAAACTGCGTTCTTTAAGAGATGATAAATATGTGTTCAAGAACGCGGAAGAAAAAACAGCATTTGAAAATCCCAGCCAGAAACTGACCTTGTTGATGGATTGGGTCAATGCAGTTTGTGCTTTCTACAGACTGAAGGTGGGCTGTTGTGCTTTTATATTCAAGAATTCATACGTCACCAAAATTTCCGATTGTTGTTGCCGGCCATCTTAAGCTGGCAGAAGGTCCCGAAGAGGGCCATGCCTGTTTTTGAAAGAACATTGTTTATGAAGAATATCATACTCACGTGGGTTTAATCTTTACATCTTTTGTATTTCTCTTTCTAGGCTGAAAATTTTACAGTGTCATTCTCTGATGGTAGAATCCTTTGCTATCTTATTCATCACTACCATCCGAACCACATGCGCGCTGAGGACATTAAGCAGGAAACGACGCAAACTATCGAGTGTGGCCTTCATTCCAAAGTCGAACTGAACAACTCCTCAAGTGACTCTGAGAACTCGTTCGACTCTCTGGAGCAGAAAGGTTTGTCTGTCTTTTGTCATAAAGGCAATACTAAAACCCTTTTAATATTATGCCTTTTTTTTTTTTTTCACATTGTGCAATTCGCGCAGAACCTCATTTGGGGCTAAGCCATCTCCATGTTTAGGGTGCGTGTTTCATTTAACACAAAAGCACTGGCCTCTAGTTAGGCATTTATTACATGCATTGGAAAAGACCACACATCCCACTGCTCCCAAAACTATAAGGCTGAAGTGTTTAGGTGGTGTCGTGGTTAGCACTGTCGCCTTGTACCTCCAGGGTCCGGGTTCGATCCCGGCCAGGTTCGATTTCCGTCTCTGTTTGCATGGAGTTTGCATGTTCTCCCCGTACTTGGTGGGTTTCCTCCGGGTACTCCGGTTTCCTCTCACAGTCCAAAGACATGCAGATTAGGTTAATTGCTGTTCCCAAATTGCCCTTAGTGTGTGAATGAATGAGTGTGTGTGTATGTGTGTGCCCTGCGATGGATTGGCACCCTGTACAGGATGTACCCCGGCTTGTGCCCCAAGTCTCCTGGGATAGGCTCCAGGCCCCCCGCGACCTTGAATACAGGATAAAGCGGTATAGACAATGAGTCGGGGTTGTTTAGGTACACTCCTGCACATTTACATCAGTATCGAAACACCCTACTGTTCTCAGTGGGGACACAGTGAAGTTACTGAAGAGGTGCTTAAAGGGACGGTTTGTTTTTTTTTTTCAGTAAATTATCCTTTTCCTGTTTTGTACATCGATCATGACGTTTGTCTCTCGGAAAGTGAGAGTAATAAAAGTAATTGGGTCCAAATTACACAACCATCATTCCATGCAAAAGTTCATATGAGAGACATTTGAAGTGGCACTGAGTTACTGCACTCCCAGTGAGCTACTCTGTTCCATTTAGCCATTAGGCTAGTTCTGCGGGAAAAGTCAGAATTAAACTTGTAATAAATACACTGAATATTAATACATTTTAATAATAAATATAATAATGAATATTATGTCATTTTATTGGAACCAATACTACTGTACACTACTGTAGGTTTTTGTGTTGCATGCATTTTCATTTTCATCGATGAAACAAAATTAAAGCGCAATCATGCTGTTGTGCCACTGCTCCTTCATTCTGCTATGTTCAGCTCTGATTAACAAATGCAGTGGCTTTAAGAACTTGTTTCTAAGAATAGTTTCCCCCTCAGGCTCGGTGTCGCCAACAGTGAATTTCAAAATGCTTCTTGAGAACGAGCGACGGAACTTTCAGCTCGTGAGCTTAGCGATGTCTTATCTCGGAGGCGTTCCTGCCATGATCGCTCCAGAGGACATGTCTAACACAATCCCTAATGAAAAGGTGAATAAGAATTTCAATTTAAAATGCAATGAAAGTACTACTGTGATGAGTAAGTGATATTAGTGTTATGGTGTTACAGGTTAAGTTTAGTCACAGTTTATGTATGAGCTGAGTGGTTACCCCACCATTAACAATTTAAAATCATTTTTTGTATTGCTATGTACATCTTTGTTACTCTAATAGGTCTCTTCACTCTTGTATCCAAATTTGAATCCCCAAAGAAAATTGCAACCCACTAAAACGCAGTGTAAGCAGGTCTGTGTCTTAGCACAGGGACGCAAGTTCACTTTTTGTCTGTATAGTACACAGAAAGGGAATAGTTTGCATTCGCACTATCCAGAGTAAAACGAGTTCTTTAAGTTTGATAGCTTAAGTTTTTTTTTTTTTTTTTTTTTTTTCCTTCCTTGCAATGTCTCAGTTTTTTGTTCATTAGATATATCTTTATAAATGGCCAATTTATAAATTAAAGGTAAGCCTTTATTTTTTTTTCTCCCCATATACATTAATGAACAGTGAAATTCTTTCTGCACGTATCCCAGCATAGCGGGGATCAGAGCGCAGGGTCAGCCATGATACACCGCACTGGAGTAGATACGGTCAAGGGCTTAACAATGGCAACCTGGTGGAGCTGGCGCTCAAACCGCCGACCATCTGATCAGTAACTCGGTGCCTTAACCCTCTGAGCCACTACTTCCCCATATTTATATTTCTGTAAATCTGCATTGTGGCCATGTATTGAAAATTTTAGGGAAAAAAGCATAATTCATTCATTCAAGTTATGCCAGATACATTTTTAAACAGCCTTAACGATCCATCATTTGTGGTTGTAGACCATTAACATGAGGTCTGTTTCCACAAAGGTGGTCACGTGTTACCTGTCCTTCCTCTGCACCCGACTTTTGGATCTCCGGAATGAGACTAGAGCTGCCAGAGTTATCCAGAGTGCATGGAGGAGGTACAAGCTGCAGAAAGACATGCGTATTATTCAGGTAATGTACACAGCCAAACTCCTTTATGCTGCATTGCTTGACATCCAAATATTTCTTTAACACTTTTTTCATAAACAGCTGAGGAACCAAGCTGCAATGAAAATCCAGGCCCTCGTCCGTCGCTTCATACAGAAAAAACGGCTGAACAGACAAAACATGGCTGCCACCTTCATTCAGGCCGTCTGGAGAGGTCACTTAGCCCGAGAAGAGTTGAGAAGAATAAGAGAAGCAAAACTCTTTGCTATGCAGGAATTGGCTGCAATTGTAATCCAGGTACAGTATGATATGAATGACGGGGGAACCTTGATTTTTTTAAATAAAAAATGTTGCTTATTTTCTAATATGGACCATTAGTTATAGTAGAAAAAAACAGAATTAGTAGTAGTAGTAGTAGTAGTAGTAGTAGTAAAAATACTAGTAGAATTACTTACATTTATAGAACAACTTTAATAGAAATGTAATAGTTAAATATAGTTACAAAGCAACAATGATTGGGCCCAAGCACACAAGTTCTTTTTGAGCATGTTAAGACCTCCAAAAATGCTCCGGATGCTTAATTTTAATAGTAAAATGAATAGCAAATAGTTTACAGTGGTTCCCTGTTAAAGTTTATAGTTTCAAATATTTGTGATGCTCTGTAGACATTACTTACTCAGTTCTTCCTTGTACAGAAAAAATACAGGGAATGGAGGAGACAAATTTTCCTGAAGAAGAATCACTCTGCAGTTGTCATCCAAAAATCTTTCCGAATATGGCATGCAAGGAAAAGGACTCTGAGGAATTCTGCTGCTATTAAGATCCAAGCATGGTACAGGATGCAACACTGTCGTCAACAGTACCTGACCAAAAAATCGAACGCTGTCTTTATTCAAGCCTGGTTCAGGGGTAATCTCCAGAGGCACAAGTTTCAAACCCTGAAAAAACATCATCAATCTGCCATCGTTATCCAGAGCGCTTTCAAGGCCTTCCTTGTGCGAAAACGCATAGGTGAGATGAGACGAGCTGCGGTCTTTATCCAGAGGTGGTATAAGGCCTGCTCGTTAAGGAGGACCGAGCAGAGGCATTTTGAAGAGATTAAGGCAGCAGCTGTAAGGCTTCAAGCAGCATTCAGAGGATGGAATGCTCGACGAGAAATATCAACGAGACACCAGGCTGCTGTTGTGATCCAGACCGCTTACAGAAGATTTGTCGCTCAAAGATCTTTCTTGTCTTTGAAAACATCTGCGGTTGTAGTCCAAAGGAGGTACAGAGCGAAAAAAGCTGGAGAGCAGTCAAGAAGTAAATACCTGTCTCTGAAATGTGCAGCAATAACAATTCAGGCATCATGGAGAGGCAAAGCAGAAAGAAAGAGAATCAACCAGCTTCATCAATATGCCACACTGATCCAGTCCCATTATCGTAGACATGTGGTACAGACAAAGTTTACGGCATTAAAGCGCGCTGCTTCAGTCATTCAGAAACAATACAAGTGTTATAGGATGACGCAAGCAATGCGATCAGAATTTCTCGCGGTCAAAAAAGCTGCAGTAGTTCTTCAGAGTGCGTATCGTGGTATGAGAGTCAGGCAAGACATGGCCGAAAAAAGCAAAGCCGCAACAGTGATCCAGTCAGCTGTAAGAGCTTTTATTGGTCGGAAGAGCTTTCTAGCTCAAAGAAGTGCTGCCATTGTGCTTCAGCGACACTATCGGGCACATGTTCTCGGACAACATGAGAGACAACGTTACATTCAACTTAAAAAGTCAACTATAATCCTCCAGGCCATCTGTCGAGGCTGCCTAATGAGAAGAGACCTGCAAAAAAGGCATCATGCTGCTACAGTTATCCAGGCATACTTCAGAATGTATAAGGCTAAAATATGCTACGATGCTGTCAGATGTGCTGCTATCACCATACAGCGCCGTTATAGAGCATATGCCATGGCAAGGAAGACTTTTAAATCCTATCTACAAATTAAAACTGCAGCCGTGACTATACAATCAGCATTCAGGGGAATGCAAGTTCGCAGAAATCTTCAAATCATGCACCAAGCGGCAACAGTAATTCAGGCACGTGTTCGTGGACACCTGCAGCGTTTGAAGTATATGAGACATAAACGGGCAGCATCCATCATCCAGAGGCAGTTTCGTGCCAACAAGCAAAGAAACATTGTTAAAAAGCAGTATATCGCGATGAAAGACGCAGCACTGTGTATTCAATCAGCATATCGTGGCATGAAGGTGAGAAAATGGGTCTCTGAGATGCAAGCGGCTGCAAATATGATTCAGAGGAACTATAGAATGCACAAGCAATGGCAACATTATCAGGCCCTCAAACAGACAACGATCCTTGTGCAAAGGAGATACAGAGCCAATCTTCTGGCATATAGGCAGCGTGCGAGGTACTGTGCTATGCAGAAAGCAGCCGTCACTTTGCAGGCTGCGTACAGAGGGATGAGTGTGAGAAGAGAGATCCAAAAGGGACACAAAGCAGCCACAGTGATACAGGCATTGTACAAAATGTACAGAATAAGGATGGCCTTCCAAGCCATGAGAATTGCTGCCATTCTCATCCAGAGACAGTACCTGGCTTACAGAGAAAGGAAACGTTTCTTGTCTGTCAGAGCAGCGGTCTTGATTTGCCAACAAAAATATCGTGCCATTTTGGCTTCGAGACAACAGCGGAAGGATTACCTCGAGAAGTATAATGCTGTGCTTGCAATTCAGGCAGGTTACAGAGGAATGAAGGTCCGGCAGCAGATGCAAGTAAAACGTAAAGCCGCAATAACCATTCAGTCCCATGTCAGGAAGCATATAAACCAGAAGTACTACCAGAGGCTGCTCTGGGCATCAAGAACTGTTCAGAGACAATTTCGGGCCAATAAAATGAGAAAAGAAGCCATCGAGACCTTGAAGAAAAATAGGGCTGCTATGGTTTTACAGGCAGCATTCCATGGTATGAAGGCAAGACGAGCTCTGTCACAAAAACGCCAAGCTTGTATCACCATACAGACTGCTTACAGGGTTCATTGTGCTCGGACACGATATTTGTGTATGAAATATGCCGCTATTGCTATCCAGCAAAGATTCCGATCCACACTTGTAGCCCGGAATCTGAGGGAGGAGTTCCTGAGATTGCGTCATGCTGCAGTTACCATTCAAGCCAGCTTTAGAGGTCATAGTGTCCGGAGGGAAATGATTCTTCAACATCAAGCAGCTACAGTTATTCAGGCTGCTTTCAGAAAACATAAAGTGGAAACCAAATATAAAGCCATGAGATTGTCTACCATTATAATTCAAAGACAGTACCTGGCTTACAGAGAAAGGAAACGTTTCTCGTCCATCAGAGCAGCGGTCTTGATTTGCCAACAAAAATATCGTGCCATTTTGGCTTCGAGACAACAGCGGAAGGATTACCTCGAGAAGTATAATGCTGTGCTTGCAATTCAGGCAGGTTACAGAGGAATGAAGGTTCGGCAGCAGATGCAAGTAAAACGTAAAGCCGCAATAACCATTCAGTCCCATGTCAGGAAGCATATAAACCAGAAGTACTACCAGAGGCTGCTCTGGGCATCAAGAACTGTTCAGAGACGATTTCGAGCCAATAAAATGAGAAAAGAAGCCATCGAGACCTTGAAGAAAAATAGGGCTGCTATGGTTTTACAGGCAGCATTCCATGGTATGAGGGCAAGACGAGCTCTGTCACAAAAACGCCAAGCTTGTATCACCATACAGACTGCTTACAGGGCTCATTGTGCTCGGACACGATATTTGTGTATGAAATATGCCGCTACTGCTATCCAGCAAAGATTCCGATCCACACTTGTAGCCCGGAATCAGAGGGAGCAGTTCCTGAGATTGCGTCATGCTGCAGTTACCATTCAAGCCAGCTTTAGAGGTCATAGTGTCCGGAGGGAAATGATTCTTAGATATCAAGCAGCTACAGTTATACAGGCTGCTTTCAGAAAACATAAAGTGGAAACCAAATATCAAGCCATGAGGCTATCTACTCTTATCATTCAGAGACATTACAGGTCCTACATCAAAACTAAAGCAGTACGGGAGAAATATTTAGCACTGAGAAAGAGTGCCATATGTCTTCAGGCAGCTTATAGAGGACACGCTGTTCGACAGAACGTGAAAGAAATGCACAATGCAGCTACTGTCATTCAGGCAATAGTAAAAATGCACAAGCAAAGACTGATGTTCAGAAGGCAGCAGTGGGCTGCAAAAGTTCTCCAGGAAAGATTCAGAGCTTGGAAGCTTGGGTGTCAGCAAAGACGGAGATACCAACACTTAAAGCATGCAACATTGTGCTTGCAGAAATCGTTCAGAGGCAAGAAGGGAAGAGAACTGTTCAAGAGGGTCAAAGCCGCAAGGACGATCCAGTCCTACGTAAGAATGTCTATCCAAAGGCGACGCTTCACGAAGACAAAAGCTGCAGCAGTTACTATTCAGTCTGCCTACAGGGCACATTATGGCAGAGTGCAACAATCCAGGATGCAAAAGGCTGCAGTCTTAATACAGCAGTGGTACAGGTCATGTAGACTGGTCAAGGAAGAGCAAAAGAAGTTGAGAAGAATTCAGAAAGCCACACTGACTTTGCAGCATGCATTCCGGCGAACGCTGACAAGACGACGTGAAAAAAGAAGACTGGCGGCTGTCAAGGTCCAGTCTGTATTGCGTATGCATCTCCAACGCAGTCGCTACATGAAGTTGCGCTCGTGTGCTGTGAAGCTGCAAGCTAATTACAGAATGCGTACAGCCCGGAGAACTTATCTAAGACATCAGGCTGCTGCTGTTACACTACAGACATTCTACAGGGCACACAGAGCAAAAGTAGAACAGAGACGCCGGTATCTCAGGACACTGGGCTGTATCAGGACCCTTCAAGCACGAGTGCGCGGGTTTATTGCTTATAGAAGATTCCAAAAAATGAGAGCAAGTGCAATCAAGATTCAGGTTGGTCTTTTCTTGTTGCCTTTTTTTCTTTTTTTTCTTTTTATTTATGATTTCTGTAGATGCTAATGCAGCAACCTTTATTTCTTCCAGGCCTGTTATCGTGGAATGGTCGAGAGGTACAGATTTCAGCAACAAAAGAAGTCTGCATGTATTATTCAGAAGCATTACAGAGCCTATCAACTCTGCCAAAGGGAGCGGGCACGGTTCCTCAAACTTCGGACGTCTGCACTTGTAATTCAAGTAGGATATCTTCAGATATTAACTGTATTAAAAAAAAATGATTTTGGGTGAGGAAAATGTATTTGTTTATTACAGACGAAATTCCGTGCGTACCAAGCAAGAAAACTTACCACGCAGAGACGAGCTGCACTAAAAATTCAAGCTTGGTTTAGGGGATTCCAGGCTAGACGTGCCTACGTCCCAAAACAAACTGCCATTGCAACTATCCATAGATGTCTTCAAACAAGATTTCAGAGGTTAAGGTAACGCTGAGGTTCAGGTTAACAAGACATGTTTTGAGAGAGAATGTTCTCTTTGTGGTTTCAGGAACTCTTTCTTTTTTTTTTCCTGCGTCAGGTTTCGAGCAATCCAGCACAGTGTCCGTGTAATTCAGCAAAGATGGAGGGAAACGCTGATTGCTCGGAAACAGCGAGCTGAATTCCTGACAATTAGAAAGTCAGTTGTTGCCGTGCAAGCCCACTGGAGAGCTGTTAGAGTGAGAAGATCAATTCAAAAGGTAATTGTCTCTTAATTTTTTGTTTCTAACTATACTGGCCTAGCAAACGTTTTTGATGACGGCCAGAATGAGTTTAAAGAGCCAAATAAAGGGTCTAAGATTCAAAGTCCTTCTAAAAAGCAAATATTTGCTTTAGAATTGTGACAGAGATGTGTAAATAATGATAAATCCACTTAGTTCATGTACATCGTACTTAGTTCATCTGTTTAAATATTCATCATCACCACAATTTTATATACATACACACACACACACACAGCCAGTTTGTTAAATGTTATATTGATCTGTTTGCCTAACTCCAAGTTCATCTGTACACGTTCTGCATTCAGATAAATTCTACCTTTATCTTTCTTCGCAGGTTATTTTAGTCCAGTACATTTTTAAAATGTGATGCAAAGCAAAACATTCTGCCTGCTCAGAAATCTGCTACAAAAGTCTAAAGCATCATTCAGTAAATGAGCTCGATTGGAATAACCTTCAGATGATCTAGTAAGAGAGAGGGCAAGCTGGTGAATTTCTGGCAGGCAAGTTGGGTAAAGACGTACACCTCATAGATGTACTAGCTAAAATCACACTTTGATGTAAAACAACTTGCTGTAAAACAAGGTCTTGGCAATAGAGTATTTTCAAGCTGGAGCTCTGGAAATCCCATCATTATCTGCAGAGATGTAAAGCTATTGAAGCGACATCAAATGGATTTCACAGGGATCGTGTCCGAGATAAAGGTGGGGAGCGAGCTACTAAGTAGAAGGTGGACATAATATAGCCCCACAGTGTATTGATGTAGGCAAGAGAATGATCACCAAGAAAAGTTTATTCAAGCAGCTAAGGATTTTTAACTTCTCATCCCTATACCATTTGACCTGTGAGGACACGCTGTCTGTCTCCTGTATACAGGACAGTCAGGATTATTCAGGTCTTTCAATTGGAGACACTTGATGCACAAATCCCACTAAAGGTCGAGTCGTGTTGCCAGCACGATGTCCGATTGTCATACACACACAAATACGCAGAGCAGTTTCGGGAATGCCAATTAGCCCAACCTGCATGCTTTTGGACGGAAGGAACCGGAGTACCCTGGGGAAACCCACCAGGCACAGAGAGAACATGCAAACTCCTATGGCGGGAATCGAACTCCATCCCTGGAGGTGCAAGGCATGCACTCTGCCGAATCTGATATTGTCTCCGATTCACATTATGCAAGTCATCAGGAAAGGAAACGCATTTGAAGATGTCTTATTCTGACTGACAAAAAGTTGAATGGGGCAGTGAACAAGTTCTTGATCTGTATTTGCATTATTTTACACAGTGTGATGATGATGTATGAATATAGATGACAAAATAATATTAAGCAGGTTTATGTGGGTGTTCCTAATAAAGTGGAGAGGGACTGTCTTCAATATTGTAGTTGGGCTTCGCATTGAAAGCCACCCCGCCTAAATAAGCCACATTTTTAAAATGTCACTCTGTTCATCTCAACGAGGCTGAAGAACTTTATTTTGCAGGCTGATTAATTTTTTTATTTAAAAAAATCTTTTTTTTTTATAGGCAAAAGAATCTGCAAGACGGCATCGTTTCACTGCTGCTGTTTATCATCATTTGTGTGCAGTCAGGATACAGAGGGCACTGCGAGCTCATTGGGCACTAAAAGCAGCCAAGATGCAGATCTCTTCAGTAATTTATGTCCAGGTATTTCAACTTTTTAGCACTTTTTTTTTTTTTTCACAAAACAGTTTATGGTCTCCTGGTTCATGATAAGAAAAGGTCGGCCTCTGTGTGTATTTAACATTTTTACATATTCATGTTAATTTTGCGCTATTTTAGCGCTGGTTCTTGGCCAGGCTACAGAGAAGGCGATATCTTGAGCAAAGACAGAAAATCATCATGGCACAAAGAGCAGTGAAGGCTTGGCTTAATCGTCGCAATCAAGCCGCTACCATCATCCAACACGCTGCCCAAAGATTCCTTCTGAGACGCAGGAAAGAGAGACTGCAATATGGAATCTTGAAGTTCCAGGTACAATTGTCGTGTAAATATGAAAATCAGCTGCACGGTTAATTATTAGCCGTATTGGTAACTTTATAGCCATGTAGGTAACTTTAGGACATCTCGATCTATACTTCATTCCAAAAAGAAAAGAAAACAACAGCATGGCTTAGGTTTAAAAAAATTGCATCTGAACAAACCACAAAAGTTCTGGAACTTGAAGTTCTCTGGTATTTGTAGCAATTCCACAACAATGAAGGATTTTTAATGTGCATTACCCCATTCGAGCTGTGCAGCATTAATCTAGAAGGCAGGGAAATGTAACTGTATGTACGTAATAGATCACCAACTCATGTGTATGAGGAAACCCTGTTCAGTGAATAAAGGCTAATAGACAGCTTTATCTATCGTTATCAATGAACCATTATATTTAGTTGTATATAAATCTGTCACCTAATAATATCCTAATGGCATCTCAAGGCACTCTGGAGAGGTCATCGCTCGAGGAAGCTTCACGACACGGCCAAAGTCATTTCCGTCAGGCATCGCTTGCGGAAGGTCAACAGGGAGGCCAAGGAAGAAGACAAGCTCTGTCACAAGACTACAACAGCCTTGAGTTACCTCCTCGGATATCAAAATTATGCCTACATTTTAACCGCTTTGCAGTATTTGGGTACGATTTTCTACATACAATGTTTTGTTTGTTCGAAGTGAGGATAGCAAATAAGATTTTGATTTTCTTTAAAGAAACTGCAACCAGACTTTCACCGGAGAGCTGCGAATATCTTGTGAACAGTGGCGCAACACACACCATCTTCACCTTGATAAGGAGCTGCAACCGGAGTGTGCCTTCAATGGAGATCATCACGTTATCGATTCAAGTTCTTCTCAATCTGTCGAAAGTATGTGATCCCATCATTATGGGAAAAGAAAATATCTGCCTGATTAATTCGGAATGAACTGTATGGCAGTTACAATGCTCATAAGAAAGCAATTTTAAATAGCCAAATAATTTCATTATTATTGTTTTATTAATCGGCTGAGTTTCTTTTTGCCGTAGTACAACAAGACTATAGATGCTGTTTATGATGTGGAGGACTCTGTGGAAACTCTCTTGGGCCTGCTTCAGACGTACAGAGAGAAAGCTGGGGATAAGGTTGCAGACAAAGGGGGCAGCATCTTCACCAAAGCATGCTTCCTTTTAGTGATTTTGGTACAAGATGAAAAACGGGCATTGGTAGGTGTGGCCATGACATCAGGTCATACTTTTCATTTACACTTTCAATTCTAATATATAAATGCATTTGTTTTCTTGTTTACTTCTAGGAGGTGAAAAAGCTCCCCAGAGCCTCAGACCGCATTTGCAGGATTTATAAGTTAATGCTTCAAAAATGCAAAATGGATGCCCAGAGAACCAAAGTCAAACAAAGAATGAACGTCTCGCTGAATGGAAGCTTCCTTCCCCAAGCCACTCCTCAGAAGTCCAAGCCAATCCTGAGGTACGGTGAATATAGTTAATTCATTTTCCTTTGGTAGAAAAATGATGTTGCGTGATATTATTTTTTTTTTTTATTTTTTTTTTCTAGATTTGTACCAGACTGGGTCCTTGGAAGAAAGAAGATGAATATTGTAGATCCTCTTAGTGCTATCCAAGTGTTGGTTAAATCTCTTGCCATTGTACCCTAAGAACACAGCAATACTTTTTGTATATAGTTGAATATATTTGCTTTTATTTCTTATAAACCTAAGCTTGTACATATTATATACTGTTTTTATATTGCTGTTACCTGGTGTAAAAGTTTTATCATAACTTTGATGATGCTTTACCTTTTTTTTATGTTTGTATGCTGTATTTTTGTAATTTCATGGCCAGCACAATGCTGGATCTCTTGTATGTAAAAAGAGGTTGAGGATTGTTTTCAGACAGAATCTTTGCTCTACAGGTATTGTAAGTTATGACAAAACCTAATGACAGGAACTTAGGAAATTAAAAAATATTTGGAAAGTATGAAAACTTGATTTATTACCATGATTATCGGGAGCAGAAATTATTACATTCATGAGCTGTTTTGTATATTAAATATTTAAAAATGAATCCCCTTTATGTTCCATGTGCCTTCTTTGTTGTTTTAGCACTGAAGCACTAAAGAAGCTTTTTTTTTTTTTATGCACACATTGTAATGTGTAAAAAGTAGCATCTGTAGGACTGTTGGTGCTATAGTCTGGGTTGCTTCAGTTAGACAGGTGCTCTGCAATGTTATGTGGCAATAAGATGAAGTCAGCTGACAACCTGAATGTACTGAATGACCAGGGGTTGGGGCAGAATTTCGTGCCCCAAGTCGCCCTCCAGTTTCAGTGTTTCGTAAGCTGAATGGACTGGAACCTTGTCAGGAAGAAGGCGCATTTAAAATTTTTGTAACCTTGAGACATTTTGGTTTCGACCCTCTAGCGTCCTCATGTGGAACAATAATGTGTTTTTTTTTTTTTTTAATAAGGAGAAATGTTCATGAACGTATTCGTTTCTAGAGACAATTTGGTCAAATATTTTCCTTTTTTTTTTCATGCGATAAAAATTTTATGGCTGTCCCTCGTACATGATGACTGACTTTTCTGTGAGATTACTTGTTTACATACTGCTTGTAAAGCAGCTACAATCATTGCATAATCACATGCAGTATGCTTTCTGTTGATTTAAAAAAAAAAAAAGATGTTCTTCGATACCTGCCTAGCTTGTATATCAAATATGCAGTTGAATATTCAATAAATTAGAATATCATGGAAAAGTTAAGTTTTTTTTGTAATTGAATTCTAAAGAAAAAAAAAACTCGTCTTTCATATTCATTACAAATGAAATATTAAATACTTTTTTAGTTGTTTTGAATTAATTTCAATGATTGTCTTATAGCTCATGAAATCAGAATCTTGTGTATCTGGGTTAAGTTAAACACAACCATAATCAAGGGGTAGCTTGCTACCTTGACAGTTCAGAAGAAAATCATTGACACTCTCCACAATGAGGAAAGGTCACAGAAGGTCATTGCTGAAAGGGCTGGCTGTTCACAGAATGCTGTATTGAATCATATTCATCGAAAAGGGTGCACAAGCAACAGAGATGCATGCATGCATGCTTAAGAGGGTTGTCAAGCAAAGCCAATAAAAAAATTTTGGGAGAGCTTTACAGGGATTGGAGTGAGGCTGGTGTCAGTGCATTGAAACATCTTCAGGAAATAGAGTTGCATTCCTAGTATTAAGCCACTTCTGACCCAGCAACATCATCTTACCTAAAGAGAAGAGTTAAATTTTGAAATTAAGGTTCCAGCGTCTGAAGGAAGAGTGAAGAGACACAGAATTCAAGCTGCTTGAAAACCAGTGTGAAGTTTGACAGACATGCTGACATCAATAAGACCTCAGCAGTGCCACAGGGTGATTGCCTCCATGCAACGCTGCGTTGGTGTAGTAGTTCATGCTAAATAGCCCCCACCAAGTACTGAATGCATAAATGAACATGCTTTTCAGAAAGGACATTCCTGTTTGGATAAATTTTTTTATCAATCTGGACTGGATAAAAATTAAGCAGCACAATAAGTTTTGGTTACAGGCTTATTTTTCCAGTCTAGCATTTGCCTTGAAGGCTCTACATTTCTAATCATTTCCTATCACTGTAAACGGTAAATTTCAAATTGTTTATAAACCTTTCCTGAATAATGAACAGCAAGTGCATCATTGAGGTCATGGCTGATGTCCTTTCTGTTAAAAGTTAGAGACATTCCTTGAATGTTCCAATACTAAATAGCCAGAAGTTATGCTTTTATATACTGTAGGTAGTCACACTTAATTTTGTGCATTGCATCTGTAACATCTACAGTATAATAGCTCCTAATTATTCCCTAAATCCCTTAGGCCCTAAAACACAACACTACAAAAAAACTACTGAAAAAAAAAAAACTGAAGATTAGTGGAAGAAACTAGTGCAGGGGTGTAAAAAGTATTCTTCTCAGAATGCCTCTTTTTATCTATTCGTCTAATGTGTTGGACATAAAGAATGAGACGGATGGCCAAGAAACTCACTTAAGAGGTTTTATCCCAAGCTGTCTTAGGTGGACTTTTTTCTTTGTCTGCCTCTAAGTGGCAGGAAGCGTGCCTACTAGTGGTCTGGTTAAGTACCTATACTGATAAGACACATTATAGGCAAGGAGGAAATCAGCCCCAGCCTAGCTCGTCCTTTGTGTTTTTCTTAGCGTCACTGATGGTGCTGTTGTGTGCTGTCTTCATAGATTTATCACATAGATGGGAACACAATATGCATTTGATAAAATGTAATGTTTATTGACATTTGTAAGCAATTAAATGTGTACTTTGTCACAGAAGGTCACATGACTACAGCTTCATAGCAATTCCATTTCCCTCTCAACAGCCTACACCATTTCTATCATTCACAGCTATTTTTCTTTCTACTTTACCTATTTGACTACATACATACTTTATATGAGTGAAACCAAGACAAATGTTGTAGTGTGTGTGACACCACTCTGAAAATGTACTACTTCAAAAGAAATGAATAACAAACAGGTTTTATTTAAAACCCATTCAAATTGTGTTCACAAGCATACTTCTTCAATAATACTGATAGCAAGATGGCAAGGACATTGCTCCATCGATGCACTGCTGACGGAAAGCCACGCTATTTCTGGTTTGGTATGCTCCATACTGGCATTTAAAGGTAAGGTGATCTTTATGTGGCGCGTACATTACTCTTTTTGGTGGTTTAATTAAGGTTATTTTATTGTTATCCATGTCTTCTACGGTCACAATGCAGGGTTCTGAAAAAGAGTTTAAAAAATTGCGATTATTCTCTCACCAGTCATTTTATTAGGAACACAATGTTTTTTCTTATTTAGAAGAGCCAATGTGCTCTCAGCAAATTCTCCTTTTTTTTGTGGCACGGATTGCACAGTGTTATTAACATTAGGTTACAATTTTGGTCCATGATTGCATTACATAATGGCTGCAGTTTATCAGTCATGCTGTGAATTTCTCATTCTAATACTGTTCATCCCAAAGATGCTGAATTGGATTAGGACTTAATGAGTGGGAGCATTTACTATCAACAGATTTGATTTATTTGTTTGTTTAACAAGTTATGTTGCTCTGCCTACACATATCCTTCTGCAGGACCTAACTGAGGCTGGCAGAGCTGGCGACCGACATTCAGCAAGCGAAGCCAAAAGGAGAATAAACCTTGGAGGTAGAAGACAGCCCTAAATCTTGTAAGTTTACCTTTATATTTACACTTATTCCACATTAGAATATGAGCTCTGTTAACTTCCAGGTTCTGGGGTAGAATCCCAAATTGCATTAAATGTAAAGGTAGTGCCCCTGATCAGAATTTAAAGAGGTATTTGTGATTCAGGTTAGTAATTAGAAGTTAATTACTTTTGTATTTCACTATAGGCATGAATACAACAAGATGAAGGCAATTTGGAACAACTTATAAGCGGTTAATAATGAGACAACGGGGTGTTTAAAAATGTTGCATGAATGCATGATATTATTAAGTGCTGAAAGTCATTTCGTTTCGAATGTGGGTTTTGGCATACAGCTGCTCCCTCTTCAATACTGTGGCCTGTACTAACACACATTCGCCCATGCTGGCGACTGACTGTTGATAAATGTAGTTAACATTCAAATGCAGTTACCATCTATTACCACCTCTTCTCTGGTCCAATCACGTTGGACATAACATAACCGTTGTAACATGCATTCAAAATGTCCCTCCACCGTGGCCACGTAGAATAGGTTATAGAAAAATATTTATTATTCTCACATATTTATTTGTTTATTTATTTATTAATTAAATCTCATACAGTACTGCGAGATGGTATTCCTGTCTCCGGAAAATCATAAATCAGTGTATTTATCGACAGCTTTAAAAAAAAAAATTTTTTTTAAACTATTTAGTTAGATAGCTAGATAGTTAATTTTTTCCACAAAAATACACAACGTTAAGCAAAGAACTCCTTGGATACGTACAACAGGGTGGTGGTGACAAACAAGAGCATGTCAACACACTACTACACCTACTACTACTCGACATGGCCACTGCAGCGAGACTTTCTGAACGCACTGTAAAATTTGGCTCAGTATTTGCCAGGAAAACACTCCCCACATCATTACACCATCACCATAACTGTTAACTCAAGGTTGCTTGGCCTAATTAATTCATGACATCAGTGCTTAATTCAGATGCTATTGTCTGCATAAACTACCACTTAAATGTTCAAGGAAACACAAACGATATTCGTCTGAATAGAAAATACAGCAAAAGAACAAGACATGCTGACCGTGTCATAGTTAGAAATAATGATTTTGATGGAAATGATAAATGCGTTCTTCAAACTTTGCCGTCATCAAGTTCAAGTTCAAGTAGGCTTTATTGTCACTTCAACCATAAACAGTTAGTACACAGTGAAACGAAACAACGTTCCTCCAGGACCAAGGTGCTACATGCAACATAAATTTACAGAAAAACTAAACTAGCTAACTAAGAGACCCAGTTAGCTGGCTAGCAGAGACAAGACAAATTGTCCTGACAACATAAATTAACAAAAACTAACTAGCCAACTCAGAGAGGAAGATTATCTACGTTTAAAAAAAAAAAAAAAAAACATTAAGTGCACATGCAAATGTAAACAAGAGCAAAAAAGCGACAAACACGACATAATACATAACATAATACTCTGTGGTGTTGAGGTGGTGAATTGAGGTAGTGTAGAAACAGTAAACGTTCCTTTACGTTTATTTTTAAACGGGGTGTTTAAAAATGTTGCATGAATGCATAATATTATTAAGTGCTGAAAGTCATTTCGTTTCGAATGTGGGTTTTGGCATACAGCTGCTCCCTCTTCAATACTGTGGGCTGTACTAACACACATTCGCCCATGCTGGCGACTGACTGTTGATAAACGTAGTTAACATTCAAATGCAGTTACCATCTATTACCACCTCTTCTCTGGTCCAATCACGTTGGACATAACATAACCGTTGTAACATGCATTCAAAATGTCACGACATAATACATAACATAATACTCTGTGGTGTTGAGGTGGTGAATTGAGGTAGTGTAGAAACAGTAAACGTTCCTTAACATAGCAGCAAGAATTTAAAAAGTTAGTACAAAAAGTAATCCAGTAATGTTGTGCTGTGTTTGCGCTTGTGTTGATTAGTCAGTCCAGTATCAATGTTTTGAGGTAGTTAAGTTAAGCTGAGTGATAGTGTGTGTGTGTGTGTGTGTGTGTGTGTGTGTGTGTGTGTGTGTGTGTGTGTGTGTGTGTGTGTGTGTGTGTGTGTGTGTCTGTGTGTGTATCAGTCTAGACCCTTTTTGTTGAGGAGACGGGTGGCTTGTGGAAAAAAGCTGTTGCACAGTCTGGAGGTGTGTGCCCAAATGCTTCGGTACCTAATGCTTCGGAGGGTGAAGAGTGTGTGAGATGGGTGTGCCCGATCCGCCACAATGCTGGTGGCTTTGCGGATGCAGTGTGTGGAAAAAACAAAACAAAAACACCTTGCAACTTTCTTTGCAATTAAAATAAAAACATGTATATATGTGTTTATTTAGCTATGGCAAGTGACATTATTCTGTTAAATTATTTGGGGGGATTTCTCATCAATATGTTTAATGCAAATGTTGTTTCATTCAACAATTTGGAAGCAGTATGTAATGCCATATATGATACAATTCTGAATTGTAATTAATTTTATTATACTGCATATACTGTATATATACCAGGTATTATTAGTTTTACATGACTGTTCAAATCCCATGATCAGTGTAGTTGTACTTACTTATACATCTCACTGATCCAGTCCATCTTCCTTGTACACAGGTCTTGAATTCATTTCCATCTATAGTATACAACCTTGTGCAATGATACATAACTCTTTCTTCATGGTTATAGAAGGATTTCTGTAAAGCAGCTAAAGCTGCATACTCAACGGGTGGTGGAGGGCCACAACCCTTGCGCACTGGTAACACACACACACAAACACAAATATTTATGTTAGAACATTACATATTTTTCATTGTCAGTGATGTTTTAGATGTTAACATTTGATTAAGAACACAAACATCACACAATGCAAAATTCATACACTATGAACAATTTGAAATACAATTTACAAAACAACCTCCTCCACTCGCCTCCTGCTAGCAATAAAACCAATACCAGTCACTGTGGTTAATATTTGCAAATGTGTTGGAACCTTCATCTCCAACACTCTTAACTGGGACGAAAACTTCACTTGAAAAGCCTATACATTCTAGATATATATTTCTTATATTTTTATTTGATTTGTTTATTTAATGTGTTTGCTCTATATACTACATTGATATATTTCACAGTATATATTAGCATTCCCTAAATATACCTTGCTATGTGCTTCTTGTGGATAAGTTTCAAATGCCAAAACAGATTTCTCTACCTAATAAATACAGAAATACAGACAAAGAACGATTTTCCAATCCTTACATGCTAAGGTTATAAATTGTTATTTATGCAGTGCAAACACAATTGAAAACACAAGTTTAATGGATCTCTTGTTATGTATATTTTATTTACTTTCTCTATGTCCAAGAGTGCATGCAGGCGATGCAGACATCTTTAATAACCAAAGGTGTCAAGTTATTTTTCCATTGTAATGATTTGCCTCTATTTACACTCCAAAGGCATCAGGAAATCTGGTATATATCAACCCTTATATACACCAACATAGCACACATTGCAGCACTTTATAGTCAAACTCTGAAAAGCATTCACTAAAATTTTAATTATCAATGCAATTCATCTGCATGAGCAACTGGGAGTGCTTTCACAGGTCATATGGTACCTGCCAATTATTTAAGACAGATACCATATGACCTGCAGACAGGGGTTTGCTGATCCTCACTGTGATCAAAGTATGTCAAAAAAGGTATAAATGCATCTGATCCACAAAGATTCCTCCTACCAGTTCTGAGAAGCCACCATATGCTGGTTCCAGAAAATGTTTTGATGTCAAGATATAATTAATAATTGGTGGCAAGTTTTAACAATGACCTCTACTTTGAATTTAAGCAATTAATATAGGGAATATAGGGAAGTTTTAAATACACACTCCACACAATAATATGGATGATATATTGCAGATTCCTGTTTTATTTCCCTTGTATTGATTAAATTCGTAATTTATTACAGTCATGTGGAATTAATGTGGAGAAAACGCTAGTGAATGCTTTTTTTTTTTAAAGCTTATCCTTCTAATTTTGTACCATAAAACATGCACTTGCATCCAATGTCTATCAACTATAGGTTTACCTTCACATATGGGAAATGAGCTGCTCCATTTCCCTTCAGTTGAGCAGGTGACTTCTGGACTTCCAATTAGAACCATATCTGGCTGAGAGCAGTGGAAATATAACTTATGTCCAAATTTGATAGGTGCATTGTTTTGTGGAACGCCAAAGACGGACACTCCACGGATCTCTTCAAGCTCACAAATCATTTCTGTACCGGGTTAAAAACAAAGATGTTTAAAATAAGAGAGCATATTTTAAAGTAAAAACTTACATAGCACCAAATATAGGATATAATACTTAGATTGACTTGAACCTGTTTAATACCACACAAAACAGCAAAGAAATAAAACCATTTCCAAAACAAAAATCATAAGACATTTATTTAGAGAATACATTTGACCATTCTGAAACGCATGTTTTAAGCTGTAGGAGGAAATCAGATAACATGGAAATCAGATAACAAAATAATGGAAAGGGAAGTAAGTGTGATAGAGATCAGTGGAGGGCATGCCTAGAAAGTCCACACAATTATGTTATTCCTCAAAATAAAACCAGTGAACGTGGAGCTGTCAGGCAACAAAATGTTTCCTGTGGTACCTTATGATTATGGCATGTCTTCTTCTTCTTCTTCGGACTTAAAAAAAATAAATAAATTAACGAAAATGTCTGTCATACCAGATATTGACTTTGTTTAGTTCATTAGTAGTTACTGCCCATTATAGTGCTTTTGAATGTAAAACAATTAATGTCATATTTTTGAGGGTAGACAAGACTATGGTATATACGCCTAAAACTTTTGTTAATTGCGCATTACTGTTGTATTATATCCTTTCTAGCAGCTGTAACCAGTCTGTACAATTTCCACTGACTTCTCTTGTCAACAAGTCAACAGAACTGTTGCTGAACCAGTTTTTTTTTTTTTTTTTTTTTTTTTTTTTTTGTGCACAATTTCTGAACATTTAGTGATTGTTTTCTGTGAAAATCGCAGGAGATCCACAGCTTTTGATACCATCAACGCTTTTGGTACCAACATCCATGCCACAAATAAAATCACTGAGATCACACATTTCCACCATTCAGATCTTTGATATAAACATTAACTATAAAAATTTTACCTGCATGCTGCTGCCACATGATTGGCTGATTAAATAACTGAGTCAATGTACAGGTGTACATTTTTTAAATAAAGTGAATGTGTGTGTGTGTGTGTGTGTGTGTGTGTGTGTGTGTGTGTGTGTGTGTGTGTGCGTGTGCGTGTGTGCGTGTGTGTGTGTGTATACCTTCACATTTAGGGAATGAATGACTCCATTCTCCATTTTCACCACAAGTTATCTCGTTTGTTCCAACTAATTTAAGTCCCACAGAATTACAAGTGAATTTAAGTTGATGTCCATATTTTAGTGGGTTATCATCATAATCAGGAAGTCCTTCCACAATAAGGTTATCCTTAGCTATTGGTAGAGGACATATGATTTCTTGAAAAAAAGAAGAGAGAGATTGTTTAAATAATGAATTAGAATATTTGAATATGAGAGAATATACAGTATCTAAATGCGGTGTGTGTGTGTGTGTGTGTGTGTGTGTGTGTGTGTGTGTGTGTGTGTGTGTGTGTGAGAGAGAGAGAGTGGCCCTCCCCCCTCTCAAAGGGTCATGGTGTAAGATAAGAGGAGGTGTGTGTGAGTGAAGCTCTCCTCTTATTTTAGCTTCACACACACGTACACACACACACACAGCACGTCTGTGCACAAAAACACACATGCACACTCATACACAGCGCATATGCGCACAAACAAACAGACAGTGCATGCATGGACAAACACTAATGGAAACACTTATCTGTCAGGATTTATTTATTATAATTTTACTTTATATTTTCTATTAATTATTTTTATGTATTCGTTTTTTTGGGTTGTAGAACGTATAATCTGAGTTTTCATTATTTCTTATGGGGGAATTCACTTTGATTTACAAGTATTTTGATATACATGCTTCTGGAACAAATTATGCTCGCAATCCAAGGTTTACTTGGGAAACCCATATTGTTTACAGGGTTTTAGCTCCACTGGGTGCCCTTGTGCTCAGTGAGTGGCTATTTTAAATGGGGAGCATTCACTGGAGAAATAACTCAGCAATAAAATTATGGATGAGGAGCAGAAGGGAGAATTGGTTTGTTTCTATCCTGGGTACTCTGCCCATAATGTTAAGCTCTTGTTGTACATGGTTTCTGCCTAAACATCCTCGATTTTTACGGGAACACTCATTCTAACACTAGGATATCCATCTTCACTCCCTGTGTCCTGACTGGTTATTCTCTGCTGAAAAGTTTTTATCAATCACAAATGTTTTCCACACACAGGCACAGATAGCTAGTGAAGCACCAAGCATGCTGCATGAGTATTACCACTGCATATTCCGCACATGAAATGTACATTCTGACAGCTGCCTAAATGGGATGATCAACGTTAGAACACTGAAATACAGATAACTAAAGAAGTTATTTTGCAGACAAATATAATGGTGCCAAAATTCCCCAAAGCAAAAAAGCATGTTGATGCAATTATGCATGCTTGGGGTTGCTACACTATGTGCCACACTTAACAGTGTTAAAGGACTCAACATATGTACAAGGTATTCAGGTGGTTAAACACATTCTCTGGTAATTAGTAGCAGTGGTTTAAAAAAAGAACAACAATAGAAAGAAAAGGGTTCACTTTTACCCCTAGCGCAGTTATTCTAACATGCACCTTAATAATAACCTTACCTTAATAATCGCTTACCTTCACAATGAGGCAAGTGATTGCTCCACCCTTCAACCAAACATGTTCTGGTGTCCATCAGACTTACCATCCGATAACTAAAAAAAACGCATTACGTTACAAGAAGGTTGTAGTACTGACTTGTGCTCAACTTGACTGAAATTGAACCTACCCTGTTTTGCATATGTATTTAATAGTGGTTTCATAAACAAATTCAGTGCCATTTATTATCACAAACCGGCCGTTTGGTATATCTTCAGGAAGCTGACATCGTTTACCTGGAGATATGTGAAGACAAAACTGGAATTATATTATTTTAAAATCTACAAAGAATGTGACTAAGCTGATGGGATAGTTAAACTATTATCAAAAAACAATTATATTAGATAATGAATCTAGTACTAGCAATGAATGCAAATATCTATTTTTAAAAGTCTGTTATACTTTTAGGATGGCTTTTACATAATAATAATAATAATAATAATAATAATAATAATAATCATCTTTAAAATATAGCACCTTATTTCAAAACAAAGGACCTTTTTATATATCACAACACATAATCACAACACACAATGTATCTGAAACTCTACTCTTAAACCAACTTCCTACATGCACAAAAATATTCTCAATAATGAATGAAACATTTGACTTACGTGAACATTTAGTATTTCGAGCATTTCGCCATTTTTTCCCATCGCAAACAAAAGTTACTCTTCCTATGTATCCCCGTTGGCAGCTATATATCAATGAATCACCCTCGGTATAATTGCTTTTCAAGGAAGTAGTGGAAACATTTGCATTTTCGACTATTGGGATTTCTGAGCAGGCTGATGGTTCAGATGAAGGGTCACTGTCCACACCAGCTAGCACAGTAACAATATTGCTATTAAATTGCTATAAAGTGTTTTATTAGTAGCAGGCGGTATATAAAAGAATGGTATGTAAACAATGACATGATTTAAATGGTTTAAAACAATAAATGAAACAATACAACTACAACAATAATTATTATAATAATAACAACAACAATATATTATTTCAATAACAACAACAACAACAATACTAAGAATAATAATCATCATCATCATCATAATAATAATCATAAAAAATCTTACCATCCAATGCTGAAGTATAAACACTGGCCAAGACAAAAATATACAAGGCAACAAAACATGACTTCATAGTTCCAGTTTCGTAGGTTTACTCACCAAGCATTATAATAAAACTAAGACAATATTAGGCAGGGTTAATATTTCCAAATTTCTTCCTACACAACCCGCCCACACAAGTCTTCTTAGGGCTTACGGTAAATTTAGTTGCTATGTTGTGAAATGAACGTTTCGTAAAGCTGTTCGTGTAGTTAATGATTAAATATTGTGTACACAATTACTGGTTTGTTTTGGAGTAAAAAAAGTACAAGGGTTTATTTAAACAAGGTCGAAGTAAAAAAAAAAAGTATAAATCATTAAAGCAGCACTATGCATTACAGATGTGATAACTGGAGAACTGACAGAAGTAATTGACAATATTACAGTGCATGGAACATTGTACAGACTACCAAGGTTTCTGTGTTACAATTGTTTTATTTTGCACATTTCCATACTTGAATGATTAAAAATTATAAATCATAATTACAATCCTCAATGAATTAACACATTTGATGAATAATGAGCAATGACACATCTTGTTGAAAAACATTAAATTGAGAGCTTTCTCCGTCTCATCTTTGCTCTTAGATAAACAGAAGCATCAAGACCTCAAGGTTCCATGGAAATGTTACAAGATCTGTCAAGTAATGTGTGATCTTTGCCATTTTAATCTTGCTTAATCAGAGATCAATAAAACTCATGCTGTTTGATCACACAACCTCCTTCTTGCATCATTATCTTTGGACACTATCTTTGAAAAACTCTGTAAAATAATTGAGTGTATGAATAGTGTTGGCCCAAAAAAATCCAATACAGTACTCAGTAATGAGAAGAGCTTTGCCTGGTGTCTGTTTACATATCTGTTCCTGTACGTATCTGAGACTCTTCTCTCTCTCACCTTCAACCACATTGTGGGTAATCGTATCCTATACTCAGTCTCAGTGCGTGCCTCACTTGTATAGTCAACATCCATGCGCGCGTATACTGTTTACTATAACATTGTGACTATGTGTGTGCGTAAAGCATTTTTTTTATTTTGTGTCCAAGTGTAATGACTGTTCTTTAGTAACTGCACTGCAACAATGGCCTCTGTGAAAAAAAAAGGTAAAAAAAAACCTGTAGCATGCAGGAGTTGACTCTCTTTAACAGCAGTGTAATGTTGCATTTCCGCAAAACCCTCAATAGGATCCAAAAGCAAGTATCATTAGATATGTTCCTTGTTAAAGACACACACACACAAAAAAGAAATTGTGAGCCAGCAAACAGCAGTTAATGTGTGTGTGTGTGTGTGTGTGAAAGTCATCCTACAGAAAGATTCCCCTCCTCCTCTCCTCTCTCTAGTCTACCTTACACCAGCCACAATTCGTTTCTTGTTTTATTTTTACTTTATATTATTTTATGGTGGGGACGCAGATAAGGTTTTCTTTTGCTGGCTCTTCCATGAAGGGCTTGTCTGTGCAAGCATCGCTGCACAGTGTAACGGTGCACCACCACTCCTGTGTCTGCTAAATCTTCCTGCAGGTTTTTTTTGCAATCAAATGGGGTTTTGATTTGTATTTCTGACCAGCATATGAGCAGTTCTCTCCGAGAGTTTTCTTGGTCTTCCAGATCTCATCTTGACCTCCACAGTTCCCCTGAACTGCCATCTCTTAATTACATTTCCCACTGTGGAAACTGCAAGCTGACAACGCTTTGCTATCTTCTTGTAGCCTTCTCCTGCATTGTGGGCATGAATAACTCTTCTTACACAGCTGCTTAGAGGAATCCATGGTTGTTGAGTGTCCGCAAGTGTGTGCAGGTTTGAAGAGTGAATGTATTTGTAAAGCTTTGAAATTAGCATGTACTAATGATAGCTGTTGCCATGCATCAGATCTAATGAGCTGATTACGGTCTGAAACCTTGTAAAAAGAATCCGAGACTCTGGAACTCTTAGGGTGCCCAAACTTTTGCACAGTGTCATAATAATGTTTTTATTTTTAAGTTTTTTCAATTTTTGGCCTAAGAAGTAACTATGCATCAATGTTATAATGTAACCATAGATTTTGTCTTGCTTATCTTGTAATCTTACGTGATTCAGAGTGACTTCAATTTTGTTTAATCTCATTACACATATGAGCATTTGAGGGATAAGGGCCTTGCTCAAGGACCAAACAAGGGCAACATGGGCAACTTCTGAGCAGAAGTGAAATGCCTTAAGCACTGAGCTAATGAGGAATACTTAATGTAAGTAATAGTGCATGTGTATCACATTATAATGATTTACTGTTTGTTTGAACCTATTGAAGAATTAAAATAAGTTAATGAAATTGCCATAGATAGATAGGTAGATAGATACTATATTGATCCCAATGGAAATGTCACGAGCAACCGAACACAGCAGCCTTAGCAGTTAGCCCGTGTTGCGTGGACGGTAAACCCAAAAGCGGAAGCAGCACAAGCAGGCAGGATAACCACGCGTTTACTTTTAGAACTCTCTTACACAAAGAGCAAGGATCTACACAAATAAACCCGCGTTCTGGCAACACACACTCAATCGAGGAAGCAATCTGAATAGGTGAGTACTCACGAAATAGTTGGTGAAGAGATTAATGAAGATGAATGAGTGAAGGCATGAATGAACTCAATGACTGAGCGATGTGAAGCACCATCTTGTTTCCTTTTATGCTTTCTGAAAGTGCGACTGTCTTACTTCCGGGTCCTCGTGCCGGTCACGGTAGTCCCGTATGAGCTCGGGGTGAAGGATGAACCGGGCCGGAATCCAAGACCGTTCCTCGGGGCCATAACCCTCCCAGTCAACTAGGTACTGCATACCTCTGGCCCGAGGACGTGAGTCGAGGATCCAGCGTACAGTATAGGCAGGACTACCCTCGATGATTTGGGGAGGGGGAGTAGAGTGGGTGGGTGGAACCATTGGTGAAGTGATGAAGGGTTTGAGCTGGGAGATGTGGAATATCGGGTGGATCCGGAGCGCCGCAGGCAGCTGGAGCCGGTAGGTGACAGGATTGACACGGAGGGTGATGCGATATGGACCGATGAATCTGGGTGAAAGCTTTTTGGACTCCGTGCGGAGGTGTAGATTTTTCGTGGACAGCCACACCTTGTCACCTGTGCGGAACATTCGTCCCGGAGGGTGTCGACAGCGATGTTGTAAGGTGTAGCGGGTGTTTGCGCGCTGGATGGCCTCCTTGGCTTGAACCCAGAACCGTCGACACCTTCGGACCAACTGTTGGGCCGAGGGTACTTCAACCTCCGGTTCTTGGTGTTCGAACATCAGAGGTTGGAAACCCTGGCATACCTCAAATGGACTCAGCTTCGTGGCGGAGAAAACATGGAGGTTGTGTGAGAGTTCCGCCCAAATGAGGTAGCGAGCCCAGGAGCGCTGGCGGTTGGCAACGAAAGATCTTAGGTAGCACTCCAGTTGTTGGTTGTCTGTCTGACCATTCGTTTGGGGGTGGTAGCCCGAGGAGAGACTGCAGGTAGAATCGATCAGACGGCAGAAGGCATTCCAGCACCGTGCAGTGAACTGGGGCCCCCTGTCCGAGACGATGTCCTTAGGGAACCCATGCAGACGGACTACGTGCTCTAATATCAGTTCGGCTGTCCTTTTAGCTGACGGGAGTCCAGTGAGGGCCACCAGGTGCACAGCTTTGGAGAACCGATCCACTATGGTCATGATGACGTTTTTCCCTTTGGATGCGGGCAGGCCCGTGATGAAGTCTAGGGCAATGTGCTAGGGTCGACGGGGAACTGGGAGAGGGTTGGAGTTCCCCTGGTGTTGGTTGATTGGAGGTCTTGGCCCTGGCACACACTGGGCACGCTCGAACGAACTCTTCGACGTCCTTGGCCATTGAGGGCCACCAGAAAGCGTGCTGGATGTATTTGAGGGTGCGCTGTGTGCCTGGATGCCCCGACAGTGGCGAGGAGTGACCCCATTTGATGACGTCGGCCTTGATGTTCCTGGGTACGAAGAGTCGTCCAGGCGGAGCCCCTGCCGGTTCGGTCTCCGTGGCCTGTGCCTGGTGAACCCTCGTCTCCAGTTCCGAACGGAGCGGGGCGATGACTCTGGAAGGTGGCAGGACAGACGCAGGGTCCGCCTGGGGGGATAGGATAGGTGGAAATCAAAAGACTCAAAAAATAGAGCCCACTGCGCCTGCCTGGGGTTGAGTTGTTTTAGGTTCTTGATTGTAATGAGGTTTTGGTGGTCGGTCCAGATGATAAATGGTTCTCTGGCGCCCTGGAGCCAGTATCGCCATTCTTCCAATGCCCACTTTATGGCCAGCAGCTCGTGGTCCCCTACCCCGTATCGCTGCTGAGTGAGGTCAAATTTTTTGGAGAAGAAACTACAAGGGTGTAGTTTCTGGTCTGGACCCTGCTGGGAGAGAACTGCCCCAGTGCCCACCACTGAGGCGTCCACCTCCACAACGAATTGTTGGTCGGCATCTGGATGGAGGAGAATTGGAGCGGTGGTGAATAGATGGCAGAGTTTGGAGAATGCGCTGATGGCAGTGAAGTCAAGTTGGAAGGGATGAGATGAGGGGCTAGTTAGTGCGGTTAGGGGTGCTGCGACTGTACTGTAACCCCGGATAAAGCGACGATAGAAGTTCGCAAACCCAAGAAACCGTTGAAGTTGTTTGAGAGTCTTGGGTAGGGGCCAATGACGTACAACCTCAAGCTTCTGTGGGTCCATGGCCACACCCTGGGACGAGATGACAAAGCCCAGGAACGTGGTGGAGCGCTTGTGAAAAGCGCACTTCTCCAACTTACAGTACAGTCGGTGGGCGAGCAATCTCTTAAGGATGGCCCTGACGTGTCGGATGTGTTCCTCGGTGGTGCGTGAGTAGATGAGTATATCGTCTAGGTAGAAAAATACCCATTTTCCCAACATGTCCCGGAGAACATCGTTCATAAACTGCTGGAAAGCTGCGGGGGCGTTACAGAGTCCGAAGGGGATAACAAGGCTTTCGTAATGTCCATTAGGGGTAATGAAGGCTGTCTTCCACTCATCGCCCTCTCTGATACGCACCAAGTTGTAGGCGCTCCGGAGGTCCAACTTTGTAAAAATGGTGGCACCAGAGAGGGCGTCCAGGGCTGAGTTGGTAAGAGGCAGCGGGTGTCATTTTTTTATGGTGATGTTATTTAGCCCCGATAGTCAACACAAAGACGTAATTCGCCCGAACTCTTCTTTATGAAGAAAAATCCCGCGGTGGCGGGCGAGGAAGAGGGTCGGATGGTACCCTGACGGAGAGCGGAGGACACATACTCCTCCATCGCCCACGTCTCGGTGGAAGAGAGAGAGTATAGAAGGCTGCGGGTTGGAGTGGAACCTGGCTGTATCTCAATAGCCAGGTCGTAGGGGCGATGCAGAGAAAGATGGTCGGCACGTCTCTTACAAAAGACCTCAGACAGGTCTCGATATGCAGGAGGGATGGCGTTGGTGTCAACATTGGGGGCCCCATTGCAGGATCCGGTTTTGAGACCAGGAGATGAGAGGGTCATGCTGCAATAACCAGGGGTATCCTAAGATGATGGGTGGCGAGGAAATGGAGGTGAGGTGAAAGCGGATTTCTTCTTGGTGTTGGTCAATGGTGAGGGTGATGGGCCTAGTCTGGGTGGTGATCGGACTGAAGTAAAGGGGCCGACCGTCGACGAATGTCACTCGAACTGGCTGGGATATCGCCTCAGTCTCCACCCCCAATCTCTTGGCATAGGAGGAGTCATTAAAGTTTCCAGCAGCCCCGGAGTCGATGAACGCGGAACTTTTGACTCGTGTACCTGAACATGACACGCGAGATGCTGGGTGTGGTAGCAAGATGGAGATGACGAGAACGACGTTTCAGGGAGGGACTCTGTGCCTATTGTGGGTCAGCGGTACACCATAGAGTTATATGCCCTTCACGCCCGGGAAACTATTAGGCCCGGTGAGTCAAGGGGGTAAGGGGGCGGCGCTGCCGCCGCTGCGGGGGGCGTGGCAACAGCCGACTGAACAGCGACCTCGCGGAAGGTCATGTTCTTCTGATGCAGCTCCGCCACCTCGCGGCGCAAAACCGCAACGTCTTGGAGCTCCTTTCGGAGAGACACGACTTCACCATGGAGCTCATTGATCAGCTCGGCATGCTGGTCAACCACAGCGCAGAGGCGAGCAAACTCCGCTGGGTTTACTGCTTTTGGCTCAGTCATTCTGTCACAGCAGCCTTAGCAGTTAGCCCGTGTTGCGTGGACGGTAAACCCAAACGTGGAAGCAGCGCGAGCAGGCAGGATAACCACGCGTTTACTTTTAGAACTCTCTTACACAAAGAGCAAGGATCTACACAAATAAACCCGCGTTCTGGCAACACACACTCAATCGAGGAAGCAACCTGAATAGGTGAGTACTCACGAAATAGTTGGTGAAGAGATTAATGAAGATGAATGAGCGATGGCATGAATGAACTCAATGACTGAGCGATGTGAAGCACCATCTTGTTTCCTTTTATGCTTTCTGAAAGCGCGACCGTCTTACTTCCGGGTCCTCGTGCCGGTCGCGGGGCGAGTGTGCATGACAGGAAATTCCAGATGAATTCCAAACGCATGCCTGGCAAGTATGATTATTACAAACAGCAATATCCATTTAAATCATATAATGTAGGTTATATTATTATGCTTTTATTTCAGTATTTTCAGGTAAAATAATTGAAATAAATTAATTGAAATAATTGAAAAAAATAATTCCAGGTTTTTATTAATTAAATGCAAGAATTGAGAAGTTTTTAAAATATAATTAAACAGTTAATAATATTATTTATTAATATTGCTGTCATGGTCTGCTCTAGAATGTAGACACAGATGCAGGGAAATAACTTAGATTTGTTTTATTATTGTTTCTTTTCTCTCACAAAAAAGGTCTTAACACAAAACAATAAGGAAAAAACAAAACACAAGAACGAGAGGCTCTTGGCTGGAGCCATGGGCAGGCGCGCAGTGTCACAAAATCCTGGAAACAAGTCTTTAATGTGACTCAGAAGAATGAGTAGTCTCAGAGAGTATTCGTTCATTTTCTACTGGGCGAGCATGCGCAAAGCATCACAAAACCTCAGTAGGTTATGTATAGAAAATGAGTAGTTACCTTTGTGTCTTCTTGTCCAGGTCATTGGATGTCATTCAACTCCCATAGTTAAATAGATTCAAAAGAATGAACAACTCGGACTCGAAGACTCTTGAAAATAACCGTTCAATTCTGTTTCCTGTGTAATGCACTGCATAGCGTCTATGAGAGTCACGTGACGATTCGGACCAGAAGATATGAGACCTGAGCTGCTCATTCTGTTTTTTAATATTTCCTTAGCTGCATTGTAAAAATTGTACATTAATGGAACTATAGCCAAGATGTATGTATGTAGATGTGCTGGGGATCTGTTTATTAAAAATTTTACATTTTATTTTTGTCTGATTAAAAAAATGAAATGAAATGATGAACAAGATTCAAAGAACCGAGTCAATAAAATGATTCAAACTTCTCACCACTAGACAGTGGTGCTAGACTTTTTATTACATCTCATTTTATATATTTATATTGCACAAGAAAAAATGGCCAAGGTCAGAATAATGCATATCTTCTGAGGACTAAATACAAGTGTTGACAATTTGGTTATGGACCTTTAACTGAGCACATGTAACAACACTGAATACGAACTCTTATCTTCTAGTAAAAGAATCATATAAAGATAAAAACGTTTAAAAATATTTTATTGACTTTCTAAATTATCAATGAAAGAATCCTTATTTAGGTAAAAATTATAATAACAAATAACATCATAGGACTCTGCATAGAATCTTCATATTCGTTGAAAAAATAATCTTTAGTGACTTGTTATAGCTGTCATTGGATGTATGGGGTCCATCATTATTTTTTCTAAAATAAAACTTGATTCATTGCTTTGGCAGGTACATGAAAAGCTGCTAGAATTTTAATACACAGAAACTGGTGTAATATTCAATTAAGACTACATGTTCCTGAATTATATAAGTATATTATAGATGACCATGTTTTATGTCTCTTTTTTGTTTCCAGGCACTGGTAGTTGATTGCCAGCTTTTTCATCCTGTCATTTTTCTGAAATAAAAGCCAAAAAGGAAGATGTTCAGTTTATTTATTTAATTATTTCCCAAATCAACTGCAAATACAATTCATGCTATTTATATTATCATAAAAAAATACCTATTGATTTAAATAAAGAGCAATATTGATTTCTGCAAATAAGATTTTATATATTGGGTTTACTAATTATACCAGAAAATTGGATTGCTGATAGGAAGTAAATTCATTCAACCAGCCAACCATCCATTTCTATACACTGCTTATCCATATATAGGCTCATATGGGGAGCTTATTCCAGGGAACCCCCTGAATGGGTCACCCTGAACGGAGTGACAACTCATCACAGGACACAAGCACACACACTCGAACACCCACTCTTACACTGTGGCCAATTTGGAAATACCGATCACTGGACACTGCATGACTTTGTAGTGTGGAAGGAAAATTGAGTACCCAGAGAAAACCAAGGCAGTGGTGCCAAGCACTAAGCCTCTGTGTTGCCAATAACTGGGCTTATTGTTTCCCTGGAGGAATCAATACATGAACTAAGTCAACTAATTAATTTCTCAGGGCAAAGTTTAAATCAAGGATTGTTATCATAATTATAATATTAATTAAGAGATATAGATTAATTATTAATAAGAGATTTGAGCTTCATTTTTAATAACATTTGGTCAACATCAAATAAATAACAAATTGTTAATTGTATATAGCTTTTTTTCAGGAGCTTTGGGCTTTGGCTCATCCAGGACAAACTGATAATTATAAGTTAAACACATCTCCTCATATCTTTCAACTAATTTCCATATACCATATACATTTTTTATATTCTATAAAGCTGCTTTGTAAAAATGAACATTGTTAAGAGTACTATAAAAAGAACATTTAATTGAATAATCTAACATCTTAACAAGTAGCTCCCACAGTGGGCAATTCATTACCAGTCATAGAGAATCTAAATAAACTGTATAAGAACTTTTTAAGCAATAAAAACTCAAGTGTAACATATTCAAATGTCTGCTGACACCTAATGGACTCATGGTGGCCATGTAATAAATAAAGGTAAATAAATTAATATTCAGTCCAATACTCCCTTTACATAATTACTTCCTGTAGCCATAATTTCTCCTGAAAACACACACACACACACAGACACACATACATGTAATTATTAGAAACAATTTTACAGATTAGCACAAAGATTGTCATGCACACTCCTAACGCAACCGGCACTAGGACCTGGAAGTAATGCGGTCGTGACTCAGGAAGCATAAAAGAAAACAAGATGGCTCCACACATCGCTCAGTCATTGAGTTTGCCCATGCTATCACCGACGCTGTGTCCATCTAATCGTGAGTACTCACTTTCTTGGGTTTTGCTTTCTATTGAGTGTGTGTTATTAGAACACGAGTTTATTTGTGTAGACTCTTGCTTTCGCTTCGGGAGAGTTCTAAAAATAACAGCGTGGTTATCCTGCCTGCTTGCGCTACTTCCGCGTTTGGGTTTACCATCCACGCTACAGGGTTAACTGCTAGTCTGCTGGTCCGTCTCCGTGTGTTTATGACAGAATGACTGAGCCAACAGCAGTAAACCCAGCGGATTACGCTCACCTCCACGATGTGGTTGACCAACATGCTAAGCTGATCGATCAGCTCCGTAGTAAAGTCGCGGTTCTCCGCAAAGGCATCCAAGATGTCGCAGCCCTACACCGCGAGGTGGCGGAGCTAAGGCAGGAGAACGTGACCCTCCACAGACGAGCGCTCAGCCGGCAGTTGCCACGTCCGTCGCAGCGACTGTTGCGCCGCCACCCCCCTCCCCTTCTGATGTCTTCATAGCTCTACCAGATAAGTGGGATGACACGGATGGGAAATGCAGTGTGTTTTTAACATAATTGGATCTTGTGTTTGAGTTTAATTCCACCAGATACTCCACAGACTGACTGCGCATTGCACTTCTCAACTCGTTGCTATCCGGGCAGGCAGCTGAGTGGGTCATGGTGGTCCTTCGCTTGGATTCAGATGTCGCCTATTCATACACAGAGTTCACCCGTCAACTAAAGCTAACTTTTGAACATCCTGCTGCTGAGATGGAGACCGACTCCAAGTTATATCATCTGCGGCAGGGAGGCTCGTCCCTCGTCCGACAGCCTACTATGAGGGAATGGCTACGCGCATCAAGGACAAGCTCGCTGGACGAGAACTTCCAGCTACGTTGGAGGGCTTAATTCAACTTGCACTCCGAATCGACCAGCGCCTGCTTGCCCGACCCAAGCTCCAGCTCCTCGTATCCTGCCGTCCATCACGCCATCACTGCTCCATTTCACATCCCGACCCTCCTCCTTCTCTCACACACCTGTTCCTGAAGCTCGCTCCTCATTTGCACCTACTGGATCAGTCGGTTCTCCACCCCCTGCTGTGGTTGACACTGGAGCCGGGGAACCCATGCAATTAGGACGCGCCTCCTTAACCGCTGCAGAACGGGAATGCCGCTTCAGAGAGGGTCTCTGCACATATTGTGGATCGGCAGCACACCACAGAGCTATCTGCCCTCTGCGTCCGGGAAACGGTTCCATCCACCTCTCCGCCACTTTGACTAACTTTTCCCGTCTCACAGGCTCACAAAAAACTGGGGGTAAAAATCGAGGCGTTATCCAAGCCCGTAAACATCACCTCTGTTGATGGTCGGCCCCTCTCTTCCAGCCCTATCACCTCTCAAACACAGCCAATCACCCTCATCATCAACCAACACGAAGAACAGGTTCAATTCTATGTCACCTCCATCTCATCTCCTCCCATCATCCTCGGCCACCCGTGGTTGTTGCAGCATGACCCACTTATTTCTTGGACACAGAACCGGATTCTACAATGGGGGTCGACCTGCACTGAACTCTGCCTATGGGCCCGGGCTGTGACGTGTTCTAGGGAGCCCGAGGCCCCCGAAGTCGACACCAACAGCATCCCGACGCCTTACCGGGACCTGGCTGAAGTGTTTTGTAAACGACGCACCACCCACCTACCTCCTCATCGTCCTTACGACTCGGCAATTGACCTTCAGCCGCGTTCCGTCCCGCCCTGTGGCCATCTCTACTCACTATCTTCCACCGAGATGCAGGCGTTGGAGAAGAGTATGTTTCCAGTGCCTTTCGCCAAGGTACCATCCGGCCCTCCTCCTCACCTGCCAAAGCGGGGTTCTTCTTTGTAAAGAAAAAAGGAGGTGACTTACGTCCATGTGACGATTATCGGGGGCTCAACGATATCACCATCAAGAACCGACACCCATTGCTGCTTACCAACTCTGCCCTGGACGCCCTCTCTGGTGCCACCATCTTTACTAAGTTGGACCTCCGGAGCACCTACAACTTGGTGCGCATTAGAGAGGGTGATGAGTGGAAAACGGCCTTCATCACCCCCACAGGACACTATGAAAGCCTGGTCATCCCTTTTGGACTCTGCAATGCACCTGCTGCATTCCAACAATTCATCAATGATGTTTTCAGAGACATGCTAGGCCGCTGGGTGTTCGTCTACCTAGACGACATCCTCATTTACTCCCGGACTGTTGACGAACATGTCCAACACGTCAGGGCGGTCCTCAAAAGATTGCTCGCCCATCAACTGTATTGTAAGTTGGAGAAGTGCGCTTTTCACGAGCGCTCCACCACATTCCTGGGTTTTGTTATCTCGCCCCAGGGTGTGGCCATGGACCCGCAGAAACTGGAAGTTGTGTGTCATTGGCCCCTACCCAAGCAACTTCAACGGTTTCTCGGGTTTGCAAATTTCTATCGTCGCTTTATCCGGGACTACAGTACGGTTGCAGCTCCTTTAACCGCCCTGACATCTTCTCACCCCTTCACCCTCAACTCTGCCACCATCTCCGCCTTCCAGGAATTGTGTCACCGCTTCACCACCGCACCAATTCTCCTCCATCCAGACGCGAGCAAACCATTCGTTGTGGAGGTGGACGCATCGGATGTGGTCGCCGGGGCCGTTCTCTCCCAACAAGGTCCAGATCAGAATCTGCACCCTTGTAGCTTCTTCTCCAGAAAATTTGACCCCATTCAGCAGAGATACAGGTAAGGGAACGCAAGCTGTTGGCCATAAAGTGGACTCTGGAGGAATGACGCCACTGGCTCCAGGGCGTCAGAGAGCCGTTCATCGTCTGGACTGACCACCAGAATCTAATCACTATCCGAAGAATGAAACAGCTTAACCCTAGACAGGCGCGGTGGGCATTATTTTTCGAGAATTACAACTTCCATCTGTCATACCGCCCGGGGTCCAAGAACACCAAGGCTGACGCCCTCTCCCGACAGCATGAGGAAGATGTCCCCCGGGCGGAGCCCGCGCCTGTCCTACCTCCCACCAGGATCATAGCACCACTCCGCTGGGATCTGGAGACGAGGGTGCGCCAGGCACAGGCAGGCAGGTGTGCCGCCTGGTCGACTCTATGTACCCAACACCATCAGGACGGAGGTCATCCAATGCGGGCATTCCTCTCTCCTCGCTGGACACCCCGGAACACGTCGCACCCTTCAATTCATACAGCGCGCCTTCTGGTGGCCCACCATGACCAAGGATGTTCACAAGTTTGTCCAGGCGTGCCCTGTGTGCGCCAGGGCCAAGGATGTAAATCAACCATCTCCGGGTGAGCTTCAACCACTTCCTGTTCCCCGTCGGCCCTGGACACACATTGCCGTCGACTTCATCACGGGCCTGCCGGTTTCCGAAGGCAAGAACACCACCCTCATGATCATCAAACAGTTCTCCAAAGCTGTGCACCTGGTGGCCCTCACCGGACTCCCATCAGCTAAAAGGACAGCCGAACTGATATTAGAGCATGTAGTCCGCCTGCATGGGTTCCCAAAGGACATCGTCTCGGACAGGGGGCCTCAGTTCACCTCACGGTTTTGGAAGGCCTTCTGCCGTCTGATCCATTCCACCTGTAGCCTGTCCTCCGGCTACCACCCACGGTCAGATGGAACGGACCAACCAACAACTGGAGCGCTACCTGAGGTGCTTTGTCACCGACCGTCAGTGCTCCTGGGCTCACTACCTCATCTGGGCTGAACTATCACGTTTCATCCGTCATCAGCTTAAGCCCATTTGAGGCATACCATGGCTTCCAGCCTCCGATGTTCGACCACCAAGAACCGGGGGTTGAAGTACTGTCGGCCCAACAGTTGGTCCATCGGGGCGATTGTATCATGTAGGTGACAAGGTGTGGCTGTCTAAAAAAAAACTACACCTGCAGACAGAATCCAGGAAATTATCACCTCGCTTCATCGGTCCATACCGCATCACCCTCCGAATCAACCCCATCACCTACCGGCTCCAGCTGCCTGTGGCACTCCGGATCCACCCAGTATTCCATACTTCTCAGCTAAAACCCTTCACCACTTCACCTATGATTGAGTCCGTCTAATAGTGAGTACTCACTTTCTTGGGTTTCGCTTTCGCTTGAGTGCGTGTTATTAGAACGCGAGTTTATTTGTGTAGACTCTTGCTCTCGCTTCGGGAGAATTCTAAAAATAACAGCATGGTTATCCTGCCTGCTCGCGCTACTTCCGCGTTTGGGTTTACCATCCACGCTACAGGGCTAACTGCTAGTCTTCTGGTCCGTCTCCGTGTGTTTATGACAAAGATACAGCATACTGTACTGTATTGATCAGATTGTAAACTGCTGGCTATATTATAGTGTCCACTGTTGATGTCCCATTGATGCCCAACCCATATATATGAGCATTGGTGGCTCAGTGGTAGGTTTTACGTTTGCTACACGGAAGGCCCAGGTTTAGTTCCTACCCAAACCCCAGCCACTTGATGCAAATGGGAAGAAATCAGAAACGGCATCTGGTATAAAACCTATGCCAAGTTGTTGTGCAGATGGGATGGTCTGCTGTGGCCACCCTTCACTGAGGAAGCAGCCAAAAGACCAACAAAATCATGTGGGTGTAGAAAAGAACCCCCCCCACCCCCACCTGAAAATAATACAATTTTGCTGAAATGAAGACAGACACAGTTTTTGTTTTATCCAGCTGTATTGACCCAGGGCAATTTTTAACATCCAAGTGAAAGATTTGGAAAAGGATTACCCCCTACAAATAGTGAGGTGTAAACTCACTCAGATAAAAATAATCACTCCCTCAGTAGCGCGCAAAGCTATGCACATCTAGACTTTTCAATATCTGCCCACTCTTCTTTGTAGAACTGCTCAAGTTGAGTCATTACACATAATTTTAAGAGGGGGCTGATTCTTTTCCGTATCAGTGATTCTTTTTTGTTTTTTTTATTTAATCTTTTTTGGCGTTATATCTTTCACTTGGATGTTAAAAGTTGCACGGAGTAAATACACACACATAAAAATCTCTCTCTCTTTCTGTATTATATATATATACATAGTAACATGATCAACCCTTTTTGCACGGTTGGCACCATAAAGCACGGACGGGAGGCGTGGGTAATTTTATTTGGAAAAATGAGGAAAGGAGTTAAATGAGGGAGGATGGGAAAAATGGAAGGAAAGATTTGGACATGCAGGTCTGGTGGGCAGTGCCCCGCTGGCATATGGGCACCGGCTGATGAGCGGTGGCATTGGGTGACATGGAGGTCAGTCTTTCTGGAACAGTTCTTGCAAGAACAGTATTGTCAAGTGCATTTGCAAATCCCAATAAGCATCATGATGAAACTGTCTTTCATCATGACTGGGATCCAATCCCAACCAGATTTTTTAAAAGAAGTGATGCAAACGGCTGGAGAGCCACTTCTAAACATCATTAACTCTTCATTATATCTATGTCATGTCCCTAAATCTTCCAAACTGGCAGTTATTAAGCCATTGAATGAAATAATAAATTACAGACAGATTTCAAACCTTCCGTTTATATAAAAAATATTAGAAAAGGTAGTATCAGCTCCACTATGCACATTCTTGCAGGACAACAATATTCTCAAAGAATTTCAGTCAGGTTTCAGTCACCATCATAGTACAGAAACTGCACTAGTTAAAATCGCAAATGACAGGGTTTTCAAGATGGCGGCTTGAAGAGAGGCTGTGTGTAATTAAGCGGTAGTGTCAATTTGCTGAATTCTCTATTATTACAACCGCACAATACAACCTTAACACGCTCATGTTTCGCGTATGTCACTATGAGCATAAATAATTACTTTTTGCGGCAGTCAGAAAACCTGTCACGTAAGAAAACACAGATTGCCAACGGTTCCGACGAAGCCAACGAGCAAGCTAAAACTGCTAGTGCTAGCACTAGAGCTCGCCAGCGTTACTGATGTCCGACATAGTTGCGGAGATTACAATAAAATATTTCTCATAGACGAAAAGAAAAGCTCATAGACGAAAAGATGCATCCAATCTCGCAGTTGTTACAACTGCATCGCTCTGAGCCTTACAAACATAATAAACAGATCACTGAAGTGGAAACAAGAATATCTGCTATGGAAGATACAGTAACCCCGGTCGAGGCCAAGTTAAGATCCCTTGAGAAACTCGTCCATGACATGGGTGAACAGCCTGAAGACCTCGAAAACAGAGGAAGGAGGAAGAATATTCGGATTGTCGGATTGCATGAGGGTGTGGACGGTGATAACCCGAAGCGTTTCTTCGAGTCATGGCTTCCTAAAACTCTGTGTTAAATGCTGCACAGGGGATCAGTGGCAGCACGGTGATGTTCTTTCAAGACTTTTCTGCATCTGTCCTGCAAGTGCAGGATGTTCGACGAAGTTAAGAGACGTCTAAAGTCCCTAGGCGCGGAATGCAGGCAAATTTACCCCGCCCTTCTTAAGGTAAACTTCCATGGTTCAGTGAAGGTCTTTCACGAGCTGGCTGCTGTAGAGGCGTTCTTGAGCTCAGTGGAGTCGGTAGCTAATACTTGATTGCCCAACAAGTCCCAAAGCCATTCAAGATAACTATTCATTGGTGTGAGCTTAAATAAGGTAAATTTACCTGGGACATTGGGACATGTTGACTTGCCATGTTCACTATACTTTTTAAGTTATGCGATCATCTGGACAGCGCGGAGATTATCTGATTTATTTGTGCAGCCCAGTGGATTGCGCAGGACGAACCAGTTTCAGTTGCGCAGCGCAGACCAACTTGAGCGGACCAACTTGCGCGACTCTGATAGTAGTAGACCCTGTCCACCATCAATTTACATTTACCCACAATTCCCCGCTCTAGTTTAGATTGCATAAAGTGGAAGCTGTTTTTTTTCATGCTTAGGCTATAACGATATTGGCAGACATTGTGAAGTTCAATTTCCTAAATTTATTATGTTTTATTTTTTCTTTATGGAAACTGCAGTATTCGACGGTACTTTGTGGAATTAGAAGAATTTCTACTTGCAACAGAAGGGGCTGTTCAAAGCAGACATTTTAATGACCTACAATACAGTCAATACAATACAGGATTAAAAGGCTTATAATCTTATTTTCTGTATATTGCCAAGTGTTTAAAGTTTCCAAAGCCTCGTCAATTTTATTTAAAATGTCAGTACTGTTTAATATCGTTTCCACTATGCGCCTTGCCATGCCTGGTTTTTATTTGCGCATCCCAATGGGGAATTGTGGGTAAATGTAAATTTATTGTGGACGGGGTCTTCTTCTATCAGAGTCACGCAGGATTGTGATTTGAGCAGCGCTGCTCAAGTTGGTCTGCGCTGCATAAATAAATAGTTAATTGTCGGGCTGCATTGTCCGTTGGGCCCACAGATACTTGGTCCACCCAGGGTGGCTCAATCGGTTTCGTTCCACTTTGTGTGTTTCGCTTCCAATAGTTTTGACTGAGGAAATCAGCCGCCACATTCTACCTTCCAACCACTGCGAGCTACGCAGGTTAGCAGCAAAAATTTGCTAGCAAAGAACCGAGAGGAGTACTTGCGCTCAACTTCCGGGATAGTGGTGATTCCCTTGCGTCATAGCCCCGCCCCCTCCCTCATCCCTAAAGGTTTCCCCACTCTCTCAGTCACCAAGCACACACACTCGCTGCTTCTCTCCTCTGCTCTCACTGTGCCTGCTCATTCAAGTCTCAGTGTTTTCATTAAACGATTTTAACACAATTTAAGCATCATTTGTCTGCTATTGGATTCACTCCCGTTCAGTCACTTCGCCTCTGACATATTTATTTTACACATTATATAAATTTGGTCTAGGTGAGCATTTTATTAAGTTGATCAAGGTATTTTACAATGAGCCTCTTAGTGCCGTGCTAACTAATGGATGTCGCCCCTCTACGTTTAGAGTTCTAAACTCTCGCCTCTTTTATTTGCTTTGTTAATTGAACCACTAGCAGAAGCTATAAGAACAGATAACAAAATTAACGGGTTATTAATAGGAAACAATCAACATAAAATTGCCCTATATGCTGATGATATTTTGATATTTATGACGAATCCAAATACCTCTACCACAGCCCTTTTGGACATGATTGATAAATTTGGCACATTCTCGGGCAATGCCTATAGGTGGTTTAAAACAAATACCCCAAGCATTATCATCCTTCCCATTTAGATGGGCCCCAGAGGGTTTAATATATTTGAGAATTAATGTTACCCCCTCCTTTGAACAGACATATAAAGTAAACTTTCTTCCACTTTTTTAACATATCCGGATGGCACAGTGGTAAAAGCGCTCGCCCTATCACCCGGAGATTGCTAGTTCGAATCCCGGGTGGTGCTGTAACCTCTCGCAGCCGGAGGTCTAGAGAGAGATGATTGGCCGAGCTCTCTCAGAGGGGAGGGATGAGAGGTACATAGTGCTCTGACATTAATCACGGCTCTACAGCCAGTCAGGGGCGTCTGTGAGCTCGCGCAGCGGAGGGAGCGGATAGCGCTGTCCTCCGAGTGTGTTACGCTGCCCCCAACGGTGCGTGAGCGAGCAGTTCGAAAAGATGCAGTCGTCTGGCGTCACGTGGTTCGGAGGAAACACGTGATAGTCTTCGGCCCTCCCGGCTGAGTGGTAGTAGTAGCCTTAATGTGGAGCCCCCTAGTGACGGGGAGGAATTGGACACGACTAAATTAGGGAGAAAATCGGGGAAAAAAAAAAAGGTGGAATGTCCTCCCTATTTCTTGGTTGTGTCAGATCTCCCTTCTGAAGATGAATATTCTTCCAACAGTACTCCATCCCATTCAAATGATTCCAATAATTTTTCGTCATAAGACAATTAGAAAGCTGAGTGGTTGGTTTAGTTCTCGACCTACCGGACAACAGGAAATATCAACTAAGTTTTCACTTACGTTATATCTCTGAATGGGTGCATAGAGGATCCAAAACAGTATGGTTTGATGTGGATTTGATGGAAAGGTCA
>QNUK01001305.1:0-79673 GCA_013621035.1 Clarias magur
GGCAGGCCTAGGGGCACAGAGACAGAATAGGCAGGACTAGCCAGGCCTAGGGGCACAGAGACAGGATAGACAGGACTAGGCAGGCCTACGGGCACAGAGACAGGACTAAACAGGCCTAGGGGCACAGAGACAGGATAGACAGGCCTAGGCAGGCCTAGGGGCACAGAGACAGGCCTAGGCAGGACTAAGGGCACAGAGACAGGCCTAGGCAGGACTAAGGGCACAGAGACAGGCCTAGGCAGGACTAGGGGCACAGAGACAGGCCTAAAAAGGACTAAGGGAACAGGGACAGGCCTAGGCAGGACTAGGAGCACAGACACAGGCCTAGGCAGGACTCAACAGGCCTAGGGGCACAGAGACAGGATAGACAGGCCTAGGCAAAAATAGGGGCACAGAGACAGGCCTAGGCAGGCCTAGGGCCACAGAGACAGGATAGACAGGCCTAGGCAGGACTAGGGGAACAGAGACCGGCCTAGGCAGGACTAGGGGCACAGAGACAGGCCTAGGCAGGAGTAGCGGCACAGAGACAGGATAGACAGGCCTAGGCAGGACTAGGGGCACAGAGACAGGATAGACAGGCCTATGCAAGACTAGGCAGGACTAGAGGCACAGAGACAAGATAGACAGGCCTCGGCAGGCCTAGGGGCACAGAGACAGGCCTAGGCAGGGCTAGGGGCACAGAGACAGGCCTCGGCAGGCCTAGGCAAGCTTAGTGGCACAGACACAGGACAGACAGGCCTAGGCAGGCCTAGGGGCACAGAGACAGGCCTAGGCAGGCCTAGGGGCACAGAGACAGGCCTAGGCAGGACTAAGGGCACAGAGACAGGCCTAGGCAGGACTAAGGGCACAGAGACAGGCCTAGGCAGGACTAAGGGCACAGAGACAGGCCTAGGCAGGACTAGGGGCACAGAGACAGGCCTAAACAGGACTAGGGGAACAGGGACAGGCCTAGGCAGGACTAGGGGCACAGAGACAGGATAGACAGGCCTAGGCAAGCTTAGGGGCACAAAGACAGGATAGACAGGCCTAGGCAGGCCTAGGGGCACAGAGACAGGCCTAGGCAGGACTAGGGGCACAGAGAAAGGCCTAGGCAAGCCTAGGGGCACAGAGACAGGATAGAAAGTCCTAGCCAGGCCTAGGGGAACAGCGACAGGCCTAGGCAGGACTAGGGGCACAAAGACAGGCCGAGGCAGGACTAGGGGCACAGAGACAGGCCTAGGCAGGCCTAGGCAGGACTAGGGGCACAGAGACAGGCCTAGGCAGGAGTAGCGGCACAGAGACAGGATAGACAGGCCTAGGCAGGACTAGGGGCACAGAGACAGGATAGACAGGCCTATGCAAGACTAGGCAGGACTAGGGGCACAGAGACAACATAGACAGGCCTAGGCAGGACTAGGGGCACAGAGACAGGCCTCGGCAGGCCTAGGGGCACAGAGACAGGCCTAGACAGGACTAGGGGCACAGAGACAGGCCTCGGCAGGCCTAGGCAAGCTTAGTGGCACAGACACAGGACAGACAGGCCTAGGCAGGCCTAGGGGCACAGAGACAGGCCTAGGCAGGACTAGGGGCACAGAGCAAGGCCTAGGCAAGCCTAGGGGCACAGAGACAGGATAGAAAGTCCTAGGCAGGCCTAGGGGAACAGCGACAGGCCTAGGCAGGACTAGGGGCACAAAGACAGGCCGAGGCAGGACTAGGGGCACAGAGACAGGCCTAGGCAGGCCTAGGCAGGTCTATGGGCACAGAGACAGGTCTAGGCAGGACTAGGCAGGGCTAGGGGCACAGAAACAGAATAGGTAGGACTAGCCAGGCCTAGGGGCACAGAGACAGGCCTAAGCAGGCCTAGGGGCACAGAGACAGGTCTAGGCAGGACTAGGCAGGCCTAGAGGCACAGAGACACAATAGGCAGGACTAGCCAGGCCTAGGGGCACAGAGACAGGATAGACAGGACTAGGCAGGCCTACGGGCACAGAGACAGGACTAAACAGGCCTAGGGGCACAGAGACAGGATAGACAGGCCTAGGCAGGCCTAGGGGCACAGAGACACGACTAGGCAGGCCTAGGGGCACAGAGACAGGCCTAGGCAGGACTAAGGGCACAGAGACAGGCCTAGGCAGGACTAAGGGCACAGGGACAGGCCTAGGCAGGACTAGGAGCACAGAGACAGGCGTAGGCAGGACTCAACAGGCCTAGGGGCACAGAGACAGGATAGACAGGCCTAGGCAGAACTAGGGGCACAGAGACAGGCCTAGGCCAATGGGGCAAATTTTGTAGTAGTAAGTCTTTTTTGTAGAGGGTAAAACATATACCCTCGTGTGGGGTAAGTTCCAATACAGCTTGCCAGCCTCGTGAAATGTGTTAAATTTCAAATTTCTCAGAAATTCCCACTCTGCGCTTTAATTCGTCAAAGTTGGTATCAATGTTAAGTCTGGGCAATTAACCACCCCCCTCCCTCATGAAAGTCTAAGCACCCCTGTCCCGAATGCGCCGCATGATTTGACACCTCTTTTATGGATCTACGACAAACGATACTGTCGTAGTTATGTGCCAAAATCTGCATTATCTGTGAATGGGGCAAATTTGGGCACCTTTTCTGCCCCGGGGGCAAATACTTATACCCTCGTGCGGGGTATGTTCTGACACAGCTTGCGACCCTCTTGAAATCTGGTAAACTTCAGATTTCTATCAAATTCTCACTCTGCGCTTTAATTCGTCAAAGTTCGTATCAATGTTAAGTCTATGGTTTTTTTGGGGGTGGTTAATTGTGGGGGCGGGCAATTAACCGCCGAACCCTTAGAAAAGTCATCGCACCCCATTCCCGACCAAGCCGCACGTTTTGATACCTCATTCATGGGTCTACGACAAACGGTGTGGGACTAGTTACGCGCCGAACTTTCATACGGAAGAAGAAGAAAAAGAAAAAGAATAATAAGGCTGTGAGATTATAATAGTAGTGCTTTGCTTCGCAAGCACAACTAATAATAAGCCTGTGAGATTATAATAGTAGTGCTTTGCTTCACAAGCACCACTAACTAGAGAGGTACATTTCCTGAAGAAAATGTGAGTGGTGCTTGCCGTGGCAAAACTTTGGAGTCATGCTAGCAACTTGCTAAGCACTCCAGCATCCTGTTAGCCATATACTATTAATGTAGCGAACAACATGCTAATATAGTTAGCATAATGCTAGCAACATGCTAATGAGCTAAACATCATTGTAGGAACATGCTAGGCACTCTAACATGACGTTAGCGACATTCTACTGATGTTGCATGCAACATGCTAACATTGTTAGCATAATGCTAACAACATGCTAATGAGCTAAACGACTTGCTAGCAACATGCTAGGCACTCTAGCATCATGTTAGCGACATTCTAATCATGTTATTAGCGACATGCTAATATAGTTAGCATAATGCTAACAACATGCTAATTAGCTAAACGACTTGCTAGCAACATGCTAGTCACTCTAGCATCATGTTAGCGACATTCTAATCATGTTATTAGCGACATGCTAATATAGTTAGCATAATGCTAGCGAGATGCTAATATTGTTAGCATCATGCTGGCAACATGCTAATGAAATTATCATAATGCTAGCGAAATGCTAATATTGTTAGCATAATGCTAGCAACATGCTAATCGCGTTAGCAACATGCTAACAGCATGCTAATGATTTTGCTAGGGGGCGTGGCTTATGAGCATCATGATAAAAGCGAAAGCCTGATTGACTGCCTGAGTAAAATGAGCCCTCCCCCATGTCTCTATGACACTGCGATCCACAGTTAAATTCAGGTTAAAAGTTCCTATGGAAATTACTATTGTATGTTAATTGCCCCCAGCTGGGGCAGTTCACACCTCGCCCATTAGAAAAGTCATGTGGAGCCCCCTTTCCCCGAATAACCCCGAACAAAATACATTCCCGAATGAAGCACACAATTTGCCACCTGTTTCATGGGTGTACGATGAACGAAAAGTGATGAGTCATGCATCAAATTCCCCATTATAAGTCAATGGGGCAAATTTGGGCACCTGTTTTGCCCCAGGGGTAAAACATATACCCTCGTGTGGGGTATGGTCCAACACAGCTTGCCAGCCTCTTCAAATGTGGTAAACTTCAGATTTCTATCAAATTCTCACTCTGCGCTTTAATCCATTAAACGTGGTATCAATGTTAAATCTATGGCAGATTTAACCCCCCCCCCCCCGGTGGTAAAACCTAAAAGGGAAAATTCCGGCACCTCATGTGCACGAGGGGTACAAACTTATACACTCTTGCTATGTATGATCTGACACATCTTGACAGCCTCTTTAAATGTGGTTCACTTGAAATTCTTACGAGATTCTCACTCTGTGCTACAATCTGTCAAAATTGGTCTCAATGTTTAGTCTATGGGATTTTTGGTTTTTTTTATTTGCCCTCTGTGGGAGCAAATTACCGTCCACCCCTTAGAAAAGTCATAGCACCCTATTCCCGACTAAGACGCACGATTTGACACCTCATTCATGGGTCTACGACAAACGGTGCGGGACTAGTTATGTGCCAAACCTTTGTACGGAAGAAAAAAGTGAATAGTAAATATAACACTAGAAAGGTACATTTCCTGAAGAAAATGTGAGTGGTGCTTGCGGGGTCTATCTGACACAGCTTGCCAGCCTCTTCAAATCAGGTAAACTTCAGATTTCTATCAAATTCTCATTCTGCGCTTTAATCCGTTAAAGTTGGTATCAATGTTAAGTCTATGGTATTTTTGGGGGTGGTTAATTGCCCCAGAGGGGGCAGAGGGGGCAATTAACCACCCCTCCCCCTCAGGAAAGTCTAAGCACCCATGTCCTGAATGAGCTGCATGATTTGACACCTCTTTCATGGATCTACGACAAACGATACTGTAGTAGTTATGTCCCAAAATCTGCATTATATGTGAATGGGGCAAATTTGGGCACCTTTTCTGCCCCGGGGGCAAATACTTATACCCTCCTGTGGGGTATGTTCTGACACAGCTTGCGACCCTCTTGAAATGTGGTGAATTTGAGATTTGTACCAAATTCTCACTCGGCAATTCAATCCGTGAAAGTTTTTCTCAATGTTAAGTCTATGGGAATTTTTCCCCATTATAAGTCAATGGGGCAAATTTGGGGGGCTCTATTGCCCCGGGGGTAGAACTTATACCCTCTTGCGGGGTATGGTCTGACACAGGTTGCAAACCTCTACAAATGTGGTAAATTTGAGCATTCTACAAAATTCCGTCTCTACGCTACAATCCGTCAAATTTGGTCTCAATGTTAAGTCAATGGGATTTTTGGGGCGGTTAATTGCTCCGGTTTATTGCCCCCTGTGGGGGCAATTACCCGCCGACCCCTTAGAAAAGTCATAGCACCCCATTCCCGACCAAGCCGCACGTTTTGATACCTCATTCATGGGTCTACGACAAACGGTGCGGGACTAGTTACGCGCCAAACTTTTGTACGGAAGAAGAATAAGAAAAATAACTAGAGAGGTACATTTCCTGAAGAAAATGTGAGTGGTGCTTGCCGTGGCCGAACTCTGGCCCCCCATGTCTCTATGACAATGGCAGCGACAGTTAGGTTCAGTTTCATAGTTTACCAAAGCAGTGAATGGATCTGTGATCACTTACTGCTTCAATGTGGAGCAGCTTTACCATTATATGTCAATAGGGAAAATTCCGGCACCTCATGTGCACGAGGGGTACAAACTTATACACTCTTGCTATGTATGATCTGACACATCTTGACAGCCTCTTTAAATGTGGTTCACTTGAAATTCTTATGAGATTCTCACTCTGTGCTACAATCTGTCAAAATTGGTCTCAATGTTTAGTCTATGGGATTTTTGGGTTTTTTTATTTGCCCTCTGTGGGAGCAAATTACCGTCCACCCCTTAGAAAAGTCATAGCACCCCATTCCCGACTAAGACGCACGATTTGACACCTCATTCATGGGTCTACGACAAACGGTGCGGGACTAGTTATGTGCCAAACCTTTGTACGGAAGAAAAAAGTGAATAGTAAATATAACACTAGAAAGGTACATTTCCTGAAGAAAATGTGAGTGGTGCTTGCCGTGGCAAAACTTTGGAGTCATACTTGCAACTTCCTAAGCACTCCAGCATCCTGTTAGCCATATACTATTACTGTAGCGAACAACATGCTAATATAGTTAGCATAATGCTAGCAACATGCTAATAAGCTAAACATCATTGTAGCAACATGCTAAGCACTCTAACATCATGTTAGCGACATTCTACTGATGTTGCATGCAACATGCTAACATTGTTAGTATAATGCTAACAACATGCTAATGAGCTAAACGACTTGCTAGCAACATGCTAGGCACTCTAGCATCATGTTAGCGACATTCTAATCATGTTATTAGCGACATGCTAATATAGTTAGCATAATGCTAGCGAGATGCTAATATTGTTAGCATCAGGCTGGCAACATGCTAATGAAATTATCATAATGCCAGCGAAATGCTAATATTGTTAGCATAATGCTAGCAACATGCTAATCGCGTTAGCAACATGCTAACAGCATGCTAATGATTTTGCTAGGGGGCGTGGCTTATGAGCATCATGATAAAAGCGAAAGTCTGATTGATTGCCTGAGTAAAATGAGCCCTCCCCCATGTCTCCATGACACTGGGATCCACAGTTAAATTCAGGTTAAAAGTTCCTATGGAAATTACTATTGTATGTTAATTGCCCCCTGCTGGGGCAGTTTACACCTCGCCCATTAGAAAAGTCATGTCAAGCCCCCTTTCCCCGAATAACCCCAAATAAAAAACATTCCCGAATGAAGCACACAATTTGCCACCTGTTTCATGGGTGTACGATGAACGAAAAGTGATGAGTCATGAGAAAAATTCCCCATTATAAGTCAATGGGGCAAATTTGGGCACCTGTTTTGCCCCGGGGGTAAAACATATACCCTCGTGTGGGGTATGTTCCAACACAGATTGCAAGCCTCTTGAAATGTGTTAAATTTAAAATTTCTCAGAAATTCCCACTCTGCGTTTCGATCCGTCAAATTTGTTCTCAATGTTAAGTCTATGGTATTTTTGGGGTGGTTAATTGGCCCCTTTGGGGGCAATTAACCACCCCCCTCCCTCATGAAAGTCTAAGCACCCCTATCCGGAATGAGCCGCACGATTTGACACCTCTTTCATGGATCTACGATAAACGATACTGTAGTAGTTATGTGCCAAAATCTGCATTATATGTGAATGGGGCAAATTTGGGCACCTTTTCTGCCCCGGGGGCAAATACTTATACCCTCGTGCGGGGTATGTTCTGACACAGCTTGCGACCCTCTTCAAATCTGGTAAACTTCAGATTTCTATCAAATTCTCACTCTGCGCTTTAATTCGTCAAAGTTGGTATCAGTGTTAAGTCTATGGTATTTTTTGGGGTCGGGGGCAATTAACCACCCCCCCCCCTCATGAAAGTCTTAAGCACCCCTGTCCTGAATGAGCCGCATGATTTGACACCTCTTTCATGGATCTACGACAAACTATACTGTAGTAATTATGTGCCAAAAATCTGCATTATATGTGAATGGGGCAAATTTGGGCACCTTTTCTGCCCCGGGGGCAAAACTTATACCCTCGTGTGGGGTATGTTCTGACACAGCTTGCGACCCTCTTGAAATGTGGTGAATTTGAGATTTGTACCAAATTCTCACTCGGAAATTCAATCCGTGAAATTTTTTCTCAATGTTAAGTCTATGGGAATTATTCCCCATTATCACTGATATATTGAATGAAAAGTCTGAATATATTGAATGAAACATGACGTCATCGAAACACAGTGCCATCTTTAGAAAGCATGAGTGAGTCGGCGAGAAACTTGGTTGCTGCAATTCTGAGAAATGAAGAGATGGTCAACTCTTTGAGTGCGTGTACGGCCCAAAGTGGTGGCACAAGCCGCACTCATTATCAGACAACGGATGAAGAAATGTATTCGCTATTTCACCGCGGAAGACCGGTGTTATGCACTAAAATGCCCCCCCCCCTGCCACAGATTGCCCCCCCCCATATAATCTCAGTCGAATATTATATTAGAACAGAAATTTCTAGGTTTATGATTTAGAAATTACAAATTAGACCAAATGGATTTGATTATAAAATAAGCATTATAAAAAAATTACATGTAGTATAGGGAAAAAATATTAATTATTTTTTATATACAAGATGTATTTTTGATATTGCTTATTTAATAATAAAAATCATTTTGTTAAATTTTTCATCATAAATATTTATTTAGTGCAAACATTTTTGTATGACATGACAAATCCCTGTAAAATAAATGTGCCACAAAATAAACATTATATGAGAATTTGTATTCATGGTCTCGACACCTGTCACGTGCCAAGGGTTAATTATAATAGTTACACACGTGGACAAAATTGTTGGTACCCTTAGGTCAATGAAAGAAAAACTCACAATAGTCACATAAATAACTTTAATCTGACAAAAGTAATAATAAAAAAAAATCTATGAATGTTAACCAATGAAAGTCAGACATTGCTTTTCAACCATGCTTCAACAGAATTATTTTTGAAAATAAACTCATGGAACAGGCCTGGACAAAAATGATGGTACCCCTAGAAAATACTGAAAATAATGTGACCAAAGGGACATGTTAATTCACGGTGTGTCCACTAATTAGCATCACAGGTGTCTACAATCTTGTAATGAGTCAGTGGGCCTATATATAGGGCTCCAGGTAGTCACTGTGTTGTTTGGTGACATGGTATGTACCACACTCAACATGGAGCAGAGGAAGCGAAGGAAAGAGTTGTCTCAGGAGATTCGAAAGAAAATTATAGACAAGCATGTTAAAGGTAAAGGCTATAAGACCATTTCCAAGCAGCTAGATGTTCCTGTGACTACAGTTGCACATATTATTCAGAAATTTAAGATCCATGGGACTGTAGCCAACCTCCCTGGACGTGGCCACAGGAGGAAAATTGATGACAAATCAAAGAGACGGATAATCTGAGTGGTAAGAAAAGAGCCCAGAAAGACTTCTAAAGAGATCCAAGGTGAACTTCATGCTCAAGGAACATCAGTGTCAGATCGCACCATCCGTCGTTGTTTCAGCCAAAGTGGACTACATGGGAGACGACCAAGGAGGACACCATTGTTGAAAACAAATCATAAAAATATGCCAAACTACATGTTGACAAGCCACAAAGCTTCTGGGAGAATGTCCTATGGACAGATGAGACAAAAATTTAACTTTTTGCCAAGGCACATCAGCTCTATGTTCACAGACGGAAAAATTAAGAATATCAAGAAAAGAACACTGTCCCTACTGTGAAACATGGAGGAGGCTCTGTTATGTTCTGGGGCTGCTTTGCTGCATCTGGCACAGGGTGTCTTGAATCTGTGCAGGGTACAATGAAATCTCAAGACTATCAAGGGATTCTAGAGAGAAATGTGCTGGCCAGTGTCAGAAAGCTGGGTCTCAGTCGCAGGTCATGGGTCTTGCAACAGGACAATGACCCAAAACACACAGCTAAAAACACCCAAGAATGGCTAAGAGGAAAACATTGGACTATTCTAAATTGGCCTTCTATGAGCCCTGACCTCAATCCTATTGAGCATCTTTGGAAGGAGCTGAAACATGCTGTCTGGAAAAGGCACCGTTCAAACCGAAACAACTGGAGCAGCTTGCTCATGAGGAGTGGGCCAAAATACCTGCAGAGAGGTGCAGAAGTCTCATTGACAGTTACAGGAATCATTTGATTGCAGTGATTGCCTCAAAAAGTTGTGCAACAAGCTATTAAGTTAGGGGTACCATCATTTTGTCCAGGCCTGTTCCATGAGTTCTTTTTTTTATAATTCTGTTGAAGCATGGTTGAAAAGCAATGTCTGACTTTCATTGGTTAACATTCATAGAATTCTTATTTATTATTACTTTTGTCAGAATAAAGTTATTTCTGTGAACATTGCAAGTTTTTCTTTCATTGACCGAAGGGTACCAACAATTTTGTCCACGTGTGTATATCATATTTGTTAACAATAAACCTATGAATTTATGTTGTAATATAATATTTGATAGAGATTATGTAGGGGTGCAATCTGTGGCAGGGGAGCATTTTAGCGCATAACACCGTTTTCCGCGGTGAAATAGCGAATAAATGTCTTCATCCTTCGTCTGATACTGAGTGCGGGTTATGCCACCACTATAAAACATGTAACATGGGCAGCACTCACGTATTTAATAATTACTTTTATTTTAAATTATCTTTATTAAAGTTTGAAATTCTTCATAACCCTCTAATAAAAGCTCTTTCTCCGCTTCAGAAAAAAAATTGAGCTGCTCTTTTGCCATTTCGTCAACCAATTGCAGGGGTTGTGATCAGTGTTTCTACTGTCGATGCATATCGCTTTTTAAACTAACGTCAGTTCATCTCGGATGTGTCAAGCGACTGTCACTACTAAGGCATACCCCAAACGCTTCTTCTGACAACTATAAAATATTATAAAATATGCCAACAGACTTTTACCTAAAATTACATTTAATCCTTGTGTGGTGTTCAGGTCTGTGGGACCCATTTTCATGTTTTATCAAAAGAAAAATTATACAATTGATTATTTTTTCGAACTCAGATGCATTGGCCTTGGCTCATTTTCTGTGAAGAGCATATATCAGGAATCATTTTCAATAACTACAGGGTGAGAAAGTTTTTCTGTTTTAGCCCTGTTGTCCGACACAACGTTGCAAACATTGTCATACAATATTGTGGCAAAATTCAAGCACCGACACGTGTCTGCTCTCAGATTCCTGCACACTTTACCCTCTGTCTTGTGAGAACCAATCCTTATTTGCTCCTATTCTATTGCATTTTTCATATTCCAAATTGCAGATGCAATAAATATAGCTTTGCGGATGCAATAAATATAGCTTTGCGGTTCCTTATCACAACTTATCAAGATGGCCAAAATATTCTCTGTTCAAAAGACATTGCAAGTTAATTTGGAAGAGAGAGATTTTTTTTGATGAGTACGTAGAGGTAGAGGATCAAATTTCTCAAAAGAGTCTGACAGTGACTTTGAAGAAAAGGTTCTGAGCATCAGTCTAGTTCTAGCACACACTAGTTCCAAACAAAGACGAGACGCAGAACCAGTCCTTGAGCAGCCAGCTCCAGAAACAGAAGCCCATCAGCAGCTAACAAGTGAAAAATATGGATGTTGAAATTATGAAATTGAATGGTCTTCAATTTGGTTGAAATGAGCCACCCTGCATGCCTGCCAATGTGATAAGAATGCAACCAGGGTCAAGTCTTCTTTTGAGCTTTTTGGCCCAGATTCAATCCAGATAATTATTCTGGATTACAATAATTTAGAAGAAGAAAGTTGTGTTTTTTGTAACAAGGGGGAAAGGGGTGGATGAAACCCATTCACATTCCCACTTTGGGGTTCTTATCCTTGCTGGAGTTTTCAGGTCCAAAGGGGAATCCACAGAATCCTGGTAGGATGCAGAAACTGGCAGAGAACATTTCCATGCAACAATGTCCCTGGAAAACTTCCACATAATTTCCAGGATTATCTGCTTTGATAAGCGAGATGACAGACCAGTGTGACAGCAGAGAGACAAGCTAGTTGCCATCAGGATGGTGTGGGACAAGTGGGTGCATCGCCATCCCCTATTTTACAACCCTATTATTCTAGGTTGCGGCCAGCAAAAGTGTGTAGACCCAAGCTAGACAGAGAAACATTATGTAAATGCATCAAGAAGTACATAAGCATTATATTTTATTAGGAAAAAACAAACAAACAAACAAGTAGCACTTTAATTAATAAATGTGATCTAACAAAGGTAAAGGGCAAATATTAACCATATATCCTGTGTATATAGCTTGTAATCAGGTTGAAGTAAACATCTGTTGAGTATTTTAACGTAAAATTGATTGATGGTGTTGAATTAAAAACTAAAGAATAAATCTGGTCGACCAGACCCAGAACACTGGCTGAGTAACAAAAATATGAACACCACACAAGGGTTAAGATTACATTTATTAAATTTAGGATTTTATTTATGTGTGCTAACAAAACGCACTTTTCTCATAACATACAGTATAGCGACTTTGGCAGAGAATATAAAAACATGAACTCCCTACACCCCCATATCAAATGAGCTTACTCCTGCCATAACTACAACATTTAAAATGTAGGTAAAAATTCATATTAACTTACCATAAAATACTGCCTGCTTTAAGTGCCCCTTGCTTCATGAGTGAAGAATGCACAAAGTTCGTCACACCGTTTCTCAATTCCAAGAACACAAAGAACGGACTTTACTTGGAAGTGCACACTTGAGGGTTTGAGGACACCGGGTATATTGCAAATGGAATGCACAGTACAGAATGCATTACATAGCCACAATATATTATACCATAACTGTATTATACCAAAGATTGGCTGTTAGAAATACTCAAAATTAAATTAATCCTTTAACCACTCTTGCCGTGGTGAGGCTGCGTTGGGCTGGTACATGAGTGCAGAGCACCTAGGTATTGCCTTGAGCTCAAATCTCCGAAATTGTTGGGGTAATTTTTTAAAAAGACGCTATGTTCAATAACTGATGGAGGTTTTGAGTTGTACACACATGCATTCTTGTATAAACAACTCTTAAAACTACACTTTGGGACACAATAACAGGAATAATTTTAACATTTTGCTGGCTGCCGTTTGAGAAATCAAAGGTGAAATAAGAAACCAGTTGTTGGGTTAAAAAAACCCAACCAGGTGTTCATTTGTAAATGCCTCACTACATCTCATTTGACCCAACATTACCTGACCCAACATTGTGTTTAATGTACCCGAAATAACCTAGAATTTTGACCCAGCATGAACAACCCAACAATATGTTTACAGAAACAACCCAGCATCTTTTAGAATTAACAACAGAATTCTGAGTGTGGTATCAAGAGGAAAAGAGTGATTTGGATATGGAGAGGGAGAAAAGATACAGATGCAAAAGTTTAATCCCCATCCAGTATTCTGCTTTTTCTTGAATAACTTGGAAGCTTTAAATAAAAGATAGAATTTGTTGAGGAAGAAAACTAAATAAGGGTTTCCCTGGGGAGGGGCAAAGAGTTCTCTTATCTTATTTCCAGTTTTTTTTTTTTTTTTTTTGTAATTGAACAAGAGAAATGTGAAATATGTGGTGTGATTTACTTAGTTTGGAAAAAAAAATGATGTGCTCATTCTGTTAGCTTCTGGTGTGATACTTATGTAGTGTCCGTTTAGATGGAATTTGTAAAAATAGATGAGTGAATGCAAATTCAAAAAGGTTCCTTTTCCTATTTTACACAACCGTACTTTTTGAGCAAGTTGTCATCCTGTCATCCAAATGATGATGGTTCCCTTTCAAATCTGGTGCTGTTTTTTAAAAAGAATCCACTGCTAAAAGTGCTATACCAAATAATATTTAAATTAAGGGAAATTGTGTACACCTTCATGAGTCTATACTATAATCATCTGTGGAGATGGAAAATATGAGATTGAATTGTTTTGGATCCAATGGCAAGTAAATGGAAATCTGATTATCACTAACACATTGAAATTGTAGGATATATTTATTTATAAAAGAGTATCTTCCAAATGCTGTAAATGCAATTCATTAGTTATATTTTGAAATTATTTTCTCTCTGCATACTGGACTCTTCCAATATGCTATTCATAACCGTTAATAATTAAGAGACATTTACATGTATGTAATCTTGTGACTATGCCTTTGTTTGGCATGGTTGGAAGATCTGCACTGATCAGAAATGAAAGTAGAGAACAGGAAGCTCTCTGTTATTTCTGGTTATTTCACCAAAACCAGATTTAGATAATATGGACACTGCTACTGTGCTATATCAAAGGTGCTATCCAAAATGACTGATAATGTATATATACTGTGCTATCCAAAATGACTGATAATGTATGACTGTACTTTCTGACCGAAAGACCTCAGGCAATGCGGATCGGGAACTACACATCCAGCACCACCACACTGAGCACTGGGGCTCCCCAGGGCTACGTGCTCAGTCCCCTGCTGTTCACGCTGCTGACTCATGATTGGGTAGCGACACACAGCTCCAATCATATCATCAAGTTTGCTGATGACACGACCGTGGTGGGTCTCATCAGCAAGAATGATGAGTCAGCATACAGAGAGGAAGTGCAGAGGGTAACGGACTGGTGTAAAGACAACAACCTGTCTCTGAACGTCGATAAGACAAAAGAGATGATTGTTGACTTCAGGAGGACACGGAGTGATCACTCTTCACTCAGAGTCGATGGCTCTTCTGTGGAGATCATCAAGAGCACAAAATTCCTAGGTGTCCACCTGGAGGAGAACCTCACCTGGTCCCTCAACAAAAGCTCTCTGCACTATAGAGGAACTATTTAGAGCATACTGACCAGCTGCATCACTGTCCAGTTTGGGAATTGTACCATATCAGACTGCAAGACCCTACAGCGGATAGTGAGGACAGCTGAGAAGATCATCGGGGTCTCTCTCCCCTCTATCGATGACATATACACCACATGCTGCATCCTCAAAGCCACCAGCATTGTGGCTGACCGGACACACCCCTCACACTCACTCTTCACTCTCCTGCCATCTGGAAAAAGGTACTGAAGCATTCGGGCACTCACATCCAGACTCACACACACACACACACACACACACACACACACACACACACACACACACACACACACACACACACACACACAAATCATTCAGACGAACTAAATAACATCATTACTGAACTGATAAACACACACATGCACAATCACACTAATCTACAACCATCTTAATTTGTTCATACCTACCTACCTGAGCTGCTCTTTGTAATTTTTGTACAATTCTTGCTATTTACACACAATATTTTTGTCCCAATGTCAATTGTTTACTGCTGCTCTTCCCACTACCTCAACTAAAAAAAAAAAAAAAGTACTGTAACGTGTTACATTGTTTTGTTTGCACTTTTGCTCATGCACTTTGTTGTCTATTGTATATTTTTTTGTATAGAAATTGATAGTTTTTTTTTTAGGTTAACTTAAAAATGTAAAAAATTTAAATCTGAGCCATTAAATCTGAATCATATCTGAGCCAGTCAGCTAATTAGATCTCTTAGTCAGCTAGCTGATTCCAGTAAAGTGTGTTGTTAATTTACAGTATGTCATTGCATGTATGTAGCACCTTGGTCCTGGAGGAACGTTGTTTCGTTTCACCGTGTACTGAACTGTATATGATCAAAATGACAATAAAAGCCGACTTGACTTGACTTGACCTAGACTTAGACCAAGCATTTGTACTAGCTATTTCATTTTCTAATATCATAATTTTTTTCCTGTACACCATTAAAAATGTAGCATTCAGTGTTGGAAGAATATACTCATTGATGTCTTTAGATGTCAATAATGCCTGTGCACATTTTTGGTGTTGCATGTGTAAGAGTGCAGTGGACCAAAGCATGTGATTACACATCAGTTCTGACTTCAGAATAATATCAAATGCTAGCTCAGACAATGAGTACAAAATTATCTATTAATATGTAAAATGCTAAAGTCGTAGAATTTGGATAATTGGTTTGTTGGTTTAACAATTTTTGGAAAATACTTTAAAACTTTAAGTCTTTGACTGTGCTGACATTTCTTCTAACATGTTAATGTTGTGTAACAACTGAAATTCTACTTGTTAACAGCAATCAATATTTACACATAATACTACTACTACTACTACTACTACTAATTATTATTATTATTACATTTTTAACATGCCCATTATTTTCCTGTTGCTTTGACACATGCAGCAGGTTATACTAATACAGACACACATTGTTGTCCCTTCAACAATCCCTTCATATGAGTGAATCGTTCAGTTAAAGATCATTAATGATTGTCCCAGAAGTGTTTTAACAACAGGAGTATGCCAGGGGGAGTTATGCTATGAAAAGCTTCTTTTAATGCACTAGAAGCCTTCATTGATATTCATCATACAATAGTGAAAATGTGAGGCAGGTAAACCAATACATCATTTGCAAAACGATAAACATAATAAACTTCTATGAATGCTTTGAAGACTTGGAGCGGAGCGTTTCACTAGTCCCTGATCGCCTGTCTTCTCCGCACTTTCCGTTAGGCGGCAGTGCGCACAGCTTTTATTTCGGTCAGCACTCCCAGCACACTGCTCATACACTGGGAAAGGATGGAGTTGGCGCATCTTCAACTTTCAACTATCGCAAGCGCCACACTGGACTTCTTGACAAACGACGGGGTTTTAGATGTAGTATCTTTTTCTGTATGTTGTACTTACATACGTAATATGGATATTCGTGGCGTTTTTTTGCGCCCGGTGGCTTGTTGATCGACACCGCTTCGGCTACTGGACCATCGGGACATTCTGTAAGCCGTGGAAGTAGCTAGTGTCCGTATGACTGCAGGCTTGAGGGGAGGTCTCGGATGCGCCAGTACGGGATAGTTCGGAAATATTCGTAGAGATCGACTGCTGAAGGCCAAATGAGCAACATGGATGGCTTTGCGTCGCGCATCTAAAACAATATACAGTTAACTGATATTTCATGCTGCCTGTTTTTTTCCCGGCATTGGCATAGATTCCTTTAAGTTTCCCCCCCCCCCACCCCCCCCCGACAGCTACTGAGAAATATCCTATGCGCACTGCGAAGATTTTAAAAGCACACAGTCTGCGCCTCTGTTTCGGATTAAACCGCCGTCAGATGAACAACGCTGAGACATATATACATCGGATATTTCTGCATAATTTAATCGCTTTTTGAATTGATGGAAAAACGTGCCGTTCATTCGGCGTGATGGGTACCCTCGCACTTTACTGACATCAAGAACGGTGATTTCCAGGGTAAGCCTTAGATATGCTTGATTATTTTACAGTCAGCCTTTGATTTAAGTCGAATGGGGAAAAAACCCCGTTAATTTAGCTGTTTCGTCGCCAAATCATGTACAAATAACAACGGCAATGCCGAAACCTGAATCCGAATAAAAATGATGGAATAGACAGCAGAGGCTAAATGGTTCTGCTTGTATAAATGAAAACCCTGGTTTAGGATTCTGCAGCTTAATTTTACCTGCCTGTAGATTAAATGAATGCTATTGTTCTTGTTATTGGGTCTTAACACACACACACACACACACACACACACACACACATTTTATATATATATATATATATATATATATATATATATATATATATATATATATATAAAATGTGTGAGAGCAAGAGAGAGGTCTGTACTGTTTTAACAACAGGTTTAATGCATTTTATCTAAACTCCCTTGGATAAAAGAAATCCCTATGTGTCTGTTTGTTTAGGGCTTCACCACACAATAAAATTTCTATAGCCTTAAAGAATTTCTTATCACAATTAAAACTATGCTATTTTACATGATCTTTGATCTTGTTACGTCATGTTACAGAAGGTCTTACAATTGCAAAGAGACAGAGAGGGAGAGACCGAACAAAACCAGAGTCACGATAGCAGACAGCTTATGAGAGAAATATATACTGTACTGAAGATAATGATTAGGAATTTAGCCATCTGGGTTTAGAATAAAGACACACTCCTGCCAATGTTCTGCTAGTATTACACCATAAATCTGAGTTATATTTATAAACATACTGTGGCACATTAAAACAAAACACAAACAGCTGCAATTTGCATGGTTGGGCATCTCCCATTAATATAATCTTAATAAACTTGGTATCCTATTCTTTCAATGAGGAGCGGTTTGTTTTTATGTGTTTTACAGATAATAATAATAATAATAATAATAATAATAATAATAAAAAACTGCACTGTTAACTTGTACCCTTGAAAGGGCTGATTAAAATTGCAAAGTGTGTGTCAATTTCTTTTCCTGAACATTTTGGGCTAGTTTAAAGTGTGCAATTTTTGTGTTGTAGTTTGAGAATTTTGGTGAATTTTGATGAAACCAAGCAACACTCCAGCTGTTTGAAGCCCAACATTAACATAGAAACCTTGCAGGGTCACATAACTGTTTTGTGATGTCCTGAGGGAGCCCAATGCACAAAAAATAAATTAGTAAAGCCTTCTGGCAAGCTTTCTATAGGAAAAAACATAAACTCATAAGGGCTTTGTCCTGTTCAATGAATGCATTACTTTTCAGTTATTAGTCACCTCTCACGCTTTCACATAAATAATAAAATAAGATACACAAAGTGAAAAAAAATTCTTGCTATTTTTTATACTTCAGTAATAATACTTTCATGTTCTTTTCTTGAGTGTTAATTTAGATTTTGCAGTGTAGCACTGGAGTACCCAATGCCTCTTTTTGCGTAGGGGCCTTGCTTAAACATGTTTAGATCCCCTATAGTTCCAGTGAAGGACAGTTTTATCGCTGCAGCATACAAAATGTAGTACAGGAAAAAAAATATTAATGCTTAAAATAACAAAACTGTATATATAAAGCCAAATGACCTACACCCCACCCCCCAAAAAAGTAGTTTAACAGTTTCAAGATTATAAAAATCAGTTAATTCTTATAATTCAGTTAATTCCTGTAACCTATTGCTGGGCCAATATATAACATAGCACATGTTGGATAGTTTTTTGGTTGCCATAAACTGTTATTTGAAAAAACTAGGGCTGTAGCTATCGAATATTTTAGTAATCGAGTATTCTACCAAAAATTAAATTGATTAATCGAGTAATCAGATAAAATGTACTTTTGCTTAATTAAACAGCAATGTAAAATATATAAGAGAAACAAAGATGAATTGGTTTTCTTTTTAGAAAAATCTACTTTTATTTTTTAAATGCATACTGCATTTTATCAAAAGTAAACATTGTCATTATTCACAATACAAGGAATAGCTTAAAGTTGACTGAAATGAATTAAGTGCATTACAGTGCCATACATTCTTATTTGAAAGCATTTTTAAGATGCAAAAACAAAAAAAGGTATTTCAAATGACTTTAAGTATCAAAAAAACTAAGACACACTTTAAAATATATAATATATCTGTATCGCTCCCTTCCATTTTACAGCTCGCAACAGAACGCTCCCTCAAGTCAATACACAGCTAACTGTTTGCTTCTCCTTCCGCTTTGTGGGTGACATAAGCGCTTCTTCTTCGTTTGTGTTTACCGGCGACTTGCATTCGGAAGCGCACTGTGTCACACCAAACAGATAATTGTGCAAAAACATAACGCAAGCTTTTTAAATTAATTAAAAGAAATATTATTATTATTATTATTATTATTATTATTATTTACCAACTCATTATTTTACCGCCAAACTCACAGAAAACTCAGAGAAATGAGGTACATACAGATTTGTATAAAATCTAAATTGATGATTCTTTCTGTTCTATTAATTGACCCTGCAGTGAAACTAAACTTAACAAAATTTGAAGTAACGTTCTAAAATAAGTCAGAAAATGACCAAACATGGTTAACCCAGTGAGTAAATTATGTAAGTAGCAGTATTCGCCACACGTGTACTTGGGCAGGCTGCAAAGTATATTGACGGCTGCACAAATATATTTGTACACACTTTGTAAAAAAAACTGTGGAAACACAGTTATGCACAGTGAAAAGGCTACTTCTTTAAAAAAACCCAGGAAGGTTAACCATTAAAACTCAAGCAGCATGTACAGTATATGTGCCAGCAACACAGTCTTGGGCATTGGCCGATTAAAAAAAAAAAAATTACACAACTGCTTTTATGGAAGCTCTGCTAGCATGTCTGCCGAAGGAGGCTTCAGACATCAAACTGTGCATTTGGAATACATGTAATATAGCAACATAGTTATCATTACTTTGAAAACGTGTAAATTTTATGATCAAGTTTGATTCCCGCCTCTGTGTGCATGGGATGTGCATGTTCTCCTTGGTGGGTTTCCTCCCACAGTTCAAAGTCAGTATAAACATTGAATTTTAGTTAAACATACACTACGAGTCAAAGATTTTGACAGAAATTCTAATTTCATGGTCTTTACTGGTTTTTATTTCTTTCTATATTGTAATATATAGTGAAAGTATCCAAAAAAAAATGCCATGATTTCCTTTGAACAGTTGATTTTGTGATGTGTCATCTCTGTTAAGACTGAATCTGATTTGCTCTAAATTGGTGATTTTTGAGGCTGCTAACCCTAAATTAACTTCTCCTCTGTAAGTTTTGATCTTTCGTTCCTGGGATGGTCTTCATGAGAGTGTTATCTGTGCTTCACAGGTTGCAAATGCACCCAGGAAACATGCCCATACACCACTGTGGGTGTGTGTGGGTTTATTGTCGGGCAGTGTGGGCAGCGCACACCCCTATTAATCCCTGCTGTTTTGGCCTTTTGGGCCCCCCTATTTTGGGGTTTTCTGCAAGTGAGCCCAATTGTCTGCCACTGTGGTTTAGCCCATGTGGGGCCGACAGAACTTTTGTGCTTTTGGGACCCTATGAGTGTTTTCTGTGAGCAATCCTCCGTGGTCTTCTATATACAGTAAGCCTATATGAGGGCTTACTGTGGACAAGCCCAATTGTGAGTTTTGCCCACAGTAAGCCAACATTGAACCCTATGGGTTAGCCCATGCAGGGCCCCAATATTCAATATTATATCTTTTAAGATATACATTTTAGGATATATACAGTGCAATCTCGATACATTAGAAAATTGTAAAAAGAGTAAATTTTGTTTTGGAATTTATTTTAAAAAGTTAACCTTTAATATATTTTAGATTCAATAGATTCAGGTAAAATGAAAAGAAAAATCCACTTACACTTCTTGGGATTGGGTGTTAATCTCCATCTTCTGGACAACTGTAAAGTCATCAGGCTGCCCCATGCACGTGCTAAATTAGAATGAGATTTACACAGTATTTGTAACTCCAAATTAAATATTCTAATTTTTTGAAATATTGGATTGTTTATTTTCATGAGCTGTGTTGATTTTCATGTAAGCTGTACCCATCAGATTTAAAACAACAACATCTGCTGAGTCTAGACTATATGAGGTTTTCACTTTTTAATAACAAAATTAATAAAGACCAAAAATTGGCCAAAAGTATCCAGTGAAATCCAATGCTTTTATGACACAATAATAAAAAAGACAATGGTTATAAGAATAACTTTAATATAACAATCAATATTAAGCATCATTTAACGCCCATCATGTTTTTCCCACAACCAGCTTCTTTTTGAAGTTGGAGTTTAATATTCCCCTGCCTGCATCTACAGAGCAATTAAAAGTTGCATCCATTTCACTGACAAAGTGAGATATACAGTACAGACAGCAGACGATGCCATGGATTCACTTTTCTTTCGGCATATTCAGTCAACTCAGTTCAACCTAAGCATTTCACTGCATATAGTACTGTGTATGACTGTGTATGTGACAAATAAAATTTGAATTTGAACAGATTTATCCTAGATCCTATGCATGTTCGGTTCATGAGTCTGTTACGGATCAACCTGCATTAAATCAGGTCTCATTTTGCCACCTTTAATGATCTATTTGTGCACCTGTAGTACATCAGTGTACAGCCTAAATCTTAAATACACAAAAGCCTGCTCAAGCACTAGAAGTCATGATCCTCCTGCCTAAAATAGAGTCCATGAAAAAAAGTGGGAAAAAAATGTCACCTGATAAATGTGGGAACTCTCCCTTTTATTAGTTTATCAGATGAATAAACTTTTTTGTTTCTTTTTCAAAAGATTGTATAGATACTGTTTGATTTAGTTTTATTGTTCTGTTTTATATATAATGTTCTGTCAGTTCCCAAATGTCCTAGTTTCTTTCTCTTTTAATAGTTTCTTTTAGATTTAATCAATAAATGCATACATTACCATTTATTCTTTGGTTAACTACCACGCTTTTTTTTTTTTTTTTACTTCTGATTTACGGTTTTATTTATATGCTTCTTGTACATCTTGTAGTTTTTTGTTCTTTGCATTATCCTAGTAACTTCTGGTCAGATCATAACCCTGTGTCAGCTAAGTATATGTAAGATATAAATTGTGCAATCACATCTGCTTAGTGGAACTCTGCTTAGTCCATGCCATCCACACCAATACAATATGTGTCAAAGTACCACTTATACCAGGTCAGTAAATTTTGTCATGCTTTTACCCACGCATTCCAGACCGCCCCATCCTGCATGCCTGATTCTCAGTCATTTAAGCAAGCTTAGTGTACACCTGGTTGCCAGATTATTATATGCTCTCTAGCCCAATTTTCCCACATTCATCTTGGATTGATTTTATGTAAGTTTACCTTCTTTCTTAAGTTTAGCTTTTTTGTCTCATTATTTAAATTTGTTGCTAAAATAACTGATATCATGACTTTGATCTCCTGCTCTCACTTCCTCGACCAGATTCAGCCTCACGATTTGGTTCAACAATAACTGGATTCACTGCTTTGATTCCTGCTCTTGCTTTCTCGACCATGATTCGGTTTTGAAATTTGTATTTGTCTCTTTGTTAACCGGACTCATGTCTTTGATCTTTCGCTTCTCTCGAACTCACACATCTTTGGCTACATCTCAGGCCTTCGGCTTAATGTTCTTCCTTGAGAATTTAGGTGCCTAATGCGTTCAAACCCAAACATACATGCTTCTCATCCATCAATCACCTGCGACTGGAACTGGAGGAGATTTTCTTCACAATGGCTGGGTCTCATGCTGCCGTTGTCCTCTGTCTTCCCTGGCTATCTTTTCACAACCAAGAAATTTACTGGGCCAGGAGTTTTATCACAGAGTGGAGCCCTCATGCTCAACATTATGCCTCATATGTATGTGCCATCGATCATGTGTATGTGACATCGATCTGATCCTCAGAACCACTTCCCCAAGGGCCATGTCTATTTACTGGTCTCATGAAAGGGAGGAAAATATAGTACAGAGTTCCTTGCTATACAAATAACTTGTTCTTTTTCATCCCCCACGGAAGCAGGCTTCCTTTTTTTTTTTTTTTGTTCCTCCTTTTTTTTTTTGTCCTTGCATTGATTACGGGGCTTCAATGAGATTTAAGAACCAATACCCCCTTCCTTTCATGACTATGGTATTCGAGATTCTACAAATGGCAAATATTTTCACAAAACTAGACTGCCATAATGCTGATGATGTTATCCTAAATTAGAAAACTGATGGTCCCGTTTGGGCTGATTAATGCCCCAACCAGCTTTCAGGCCCTCATATATTATGCCCTTAGGAACTTTCTAAATACTTTTGTGTTTGTCTACCAGGACAATATTCTCATCTTTTCCTTCACTCTGGAGGAGCATTGCCTTGACACAATCAGGTGTCAAAATAATTTGTACACCAAGGCTGAGAAGTGCGACTTCCTCAAGACATCAACCACCTTTCTGGGTTTTGTCATTTCGCCTTCAAGAATAGAGATGGAGCTGAGATCGACCAACCCCAGCTTTACTATGGGATCTCCAGAGGTTCCTAGGATACGTAAACTTTAAACACTGGAGTTGGAAGTAATCTTTTTCGGGGATCATTGCAGAATAATAAACTAACCGCTTGTTCTTTCTTCTTGCATTGCTTATCACCGGCAGGAACAAATAATTACATTGGTGATCGAGAACTTCTGGCTACCAAATTAGCTTTGGAGGAGTGTAGACACTGGCTGATGGCAACTGAGGTTCTGTTCCTGGTATGTACTGACCACAATAACCTCAAGTTATTATAGACCGCCAAGAGGCATAACGCTCGTCAAGCATCAATCCTCTCCTAGAACACCAAGTCATATGCACGCTTTCTTTTCAGTTTTCCACCCCCAAGGTTCCACACTATACAAAACCACTCTCCCACCTCAATATTTGATTGCCTAAGGTCAAGCAGGCCCTGACCCATGAGTCTGGACATAGTAATGTTCTTCCCAACTGCCTCATCGTTTCCCTAGCCTTACGCTCTCAGGTTCCGGAAAGAAGGCATGGTTCCAAGCTTTAATGTCACCTGGGTCTCTATGGACTTATTTGTTGTTCAGCAATGTTTCTGGTGGCCTATGTTAAAAGAAGAGGTTTCGAGTTTCGTTGTCTATACAAAATGCAAACATGACAACTGATACCCAGAGGGTCTCCTCAGACCTTTAACAGTTCCTCATCATCCATGGATCATCATAGACCATTTCTCCAAGGCCGCACCTTTCATTTCACACCCCAAGCTCCCCTCTGCCAAAGAGACTACAGAATGGATCATTCTTCTTCTTCATTCTTCATGTTCTTCGGCCGCATGGCCTTCCCTGTAACATTGTTTTGCACAGAGGACATTTCGCTAAGAAGACCTCTCTTGCAAACTCTCACCCCGCTTCATTCAACCCTCCACCATTACTAAGATTATCAACCCTTGTGCTGTCAGACTCTAACTCCCCTCCCCATGTGTCGGATCAACCCTACTTTTTATGTTTCACAGCTACACCGTTTCGTCTCCTGTCAATTAAGTTACGATGCCTTTTCCAGGCCTTTACTGCAGCTTTCTTTAGCTGCTGCCTGTTTGTTAATAATGGCCTCCTTCCCTTGTGTAGACAAGGGAACTCTCCCCATGTTGAGAGTTTGAGTGAACATCTACACAGCAAAATCCTTAGTCTTGAATTAACACCCAGAGTATTGATTTAACACTTTCAGAGTACATTTGGTCATATATAAACACTTGGGGTGTTAAAAAAACACTGGGAATTTTGCAGTGTACCAGATGTAAATTTAACAATCAGAATCTCCAGGCCTTTTATCTGTTACCTTTTGTTGGCCATTTATTCCACTATTTATGAGTCCTCTCAAAATGTGGTGTGTGTGTGTTTGTATGAAAATTCCTGTAATTTCTCAATGACTCACTTTTATCAATTCTCTTGAAGTAAAGTTGAAAGTCTTGACATCTGGAGTGCTTTTTTTTCAAATTCAATGTGGTGGTTTACAGAGGCCAAATGCCCATAAACTTAACTTTGTTCTAAAGTTAATGGACCTGACTGTAAGCACAGCATCGAAGTACAAATTCTCATGTACTAACCACTATTACACTCCAGGATTATGAAAAATTTCACCTAATAGAGGAAATTCAGGAATGTTACTACTAGAAGTGTGTGTCCTGCAGAGGTCAAGCAAGAGCAAAACATGATAAGCTCATTTCCACTTACATGATTTTTGCTATGGATCTCTAAGAATTTACCAATCATGGTGAGCTTTTGCTAGTTTTAGTTTGTGGCTATCCTGGTTATGTCAGGGTGACCTGTAGTGATAAAGACCTGTAGTGCTGACAGCTTGTCAGCAAGACCTGTGAATTTCTTTGAAAAATGTCTAACCCAGGGGTTCACTGCAAGGTGCCATTTCACATGATGCTGTGTCACATACTAAAATCAGTATTATTCACAACTATTATCTGCATGTTACTGAATAGTGGGATTAAGAATTTAAACTCAGTTTTGAAGTCATGGTTCTATACTTTTTCGTTGCAAAGTTAAAGAAAAGACAAGAAATATACTTTTCATATTATGGACAATGGCAATCTAAACATAATTCCTTGAACACATAAGGAATGCACATAAAAACACATACACTTTTATTACAAATCTTCACTGCTCTGTTCTATCCCTTACAAAAAATAACTGCAGTTTTCAAGTGTCAAAATTGCAGTTTTCTACATATGCAGTACCTATGCAGGAAACGCAGTGATTTGGACACGAAAACACTGCATTTTTTCTTAATTCTGCAGTAATACTGCAATAACTACTGCAGTAATACTGTAATAATACTGCAACAACTACTGCAGTAATACTGTATGTTAGGTTTAAATGAAGGAGTAGCTAAGTGTTAGTGTAGCTAAGTACCTAAGTTTTAAGCTGAGAGTAGAAGAGTTTTAGCTTGTTGTGTCCGCTGCACCTTGATACACTTACCGGTCCGGGCCCGATCGACCGGGAAAGACAAATACACACACACACACACACACACACACACACACACACACACACAGGCATGATGTCTGAAGATCTCTAGTTTATTCTCAGCAAGGAGAGCACGTTTAAACGGTGCTATGTCCCGAACTTCAAAAGAACCATTCATTCACATGTTAGTCATAGAGGGACCCGGAGACAGACAGGAGAGAGGAAATACATTTACATTCTCCTGATTAAACAAAAGGGTTCTAGCAGACAAGAGCCATTTGGAAGTATATTCGTCTTGGTACAGGATATAGAAGGTGTTACCACAGATGGCGTAAGGAAGCACAGTGAGGGGTCTGTTCTCAGGGCACAGGAATCTGGACTGATTAGATTACAATGTCTTACAATATTATAAAACCTTACAGTGCCCCCTCAAATCCTAACAGAATTTACTACAATTTGTCCATAAAAATGACATTAAATGAAAAGTCAGGCATTGGCATAGAAGAGATTTACAAAATCAAATTCAAATGTAACTAATCAAAAACCCTGTGCAAAAAATGAGAAGATATATGCCCCCTTTTGTGGTGTCTTCATGACGTCTGTGGTTTTATTAAGTTACAGGAACTGATAATGAACTTTCTCTCTGTGAGAGAACTCTAGAGACTGAGACCAGAACTCCAAACCTCCGTTTAAGAATTCAGCAGGCGATCTCCAGTCCTTCTGGTCTTTTATCAATAGATTCCATTCAAAACCAGGTCCCCTGACCAGGAAGCCAAACATTTCTCTCCACAATTGGCTAGGAAAGAGTAAAAGACTTCAAGTCTGACTAATCTACCTGTACATCAGATATAACATGTCAATGTGCCAATCATAACTTAATACAATCGATAGTGTATACAATTCTGCCATATGTGTTTTTATACTAATGCAGTAGTGTTAACTATCTGTGTATGTGGGAAGGTGAGGAAAAATCAGTGCCCAAAACATCAAAGTCATCTTCCAAGCTGATCTCTTCTTCGACCCAGATACTTTACGTATAGTAGAGAGTCAGTTGTAGCCCAAGAGAGAGGTTACTAGCACTTCATTATGGGCCCGTGCCTTCAAGCCTTCACTACAGGAGATACGAATCAGCATATGAATCAATAAGATCTCAGATTAGAGTTACATATAGATGATTTAGGGATATCTCTGATGAATTGTGCCAGAATTCCTACTTGTCTGTTGCTGCTATGAGAAAATCTTTGGTGAAATATAAACAACATTCATAAATTTCAAAGACACAGTAAAGTCAACCATCAGCTGCTCCAATGGAATTTCTGTATCTGAAATAAAAGAGAAGGTTGTTTAATGGCATCACCCATTGTCACGGTTCGTCATGCGGCTGCTTCCTTCCAGTGTACTTTTTCCTGTTGATGAAATTAAGATTAAATCTTGCTGTTGTGGTTTTGTTTGCAAAAGCAATATAGTTACGTGCAAACAGGAGTACAGTCATATACAACATGAAATACATGAATCTTTGTCACATACAATCTGTACAAATGTTTGTCATGTTAGGTGTGTTAGTTTGATTAGTAGAAGTCAGTCAGTCAGTTCTTTGTCTGTGTCAGGAGTGCATGTCACTCTGTCTGCCAAGCTCCCAAGCCAAGGTTTATGCTTAATTTAAAGCAGCTGAGCTCAACACTGCAGAATTTGGTATCCAACTTGTGCCAATAGTTGCTTATTTCTCAATAATTATGTAATCTATTTGCTTACTTAATTTTTGTTCCTGCAGTCGTTATATTGTGTGCACAGATGTAATGATTTCATAAGCATAAATACTTATAAATATAACATAAATGCTTCCCTAAATAACAAATTATCCTGAATTATGCATAACTGTGAATGCATTTACTACATGCCCCCCCTTTAAATTACCGAAGGGAATTTAATCTTATTTATTTATTTATTTATTTATTTATTTATTTTGTTTGAGTTTCCTACACAAAGGAACAAAAACTAATTAACACAACTTAATTTAATAACTTTATCATTTACATATACACACACACACACACACACATATATATATATATATATATATATATATATATATATATATATATATATATATATATATATATAGCATTTTTAATGACATAAGGAGAATTTCTTAAACTTCAAAACAAAATTAAATTATATATTTCTAGACTTTAGATGTATCCAGTGTTGCTCAACTTATCTGTTGGTTTCCAACCCAAATCTGTTCAAATTCTGTTCTGAGAGATGCTCAGGAAATGGATCTCAGCCTCATGCAAAGTGTTAACATGTACACCCAATGGATCTCAGCCTCATGCAAAGTGTTAACATCTTTCTGCCTGTCAGCTCCATCTCAAACATTGACTTCCTGACATAGTCCTCATCCCCCTATGTACCTCTCCAAAGCATATCCATCTGGCCTCTCTATCTTTGTTTCCAAACAGCCCTACTTGCACTCTTCCTCCAATATACACATTCCAAATCCCGTCCATTCTTGTCACTCTCAATACACATTGCACCATCTTTAGCTCCGCCCCCTGTTCCCTTTCTTTTCAGCAAAGTCTACAAAACATACAAGACTGCTGGTATCATAACCATTCTATAAACTTTTCTTTTTCATACTTTTCAATTCAATTCAATTTTATTTATATAGCACTTTTAACAATTGACATTATCGCAAAGCAGCTTTACACAATCAAAAGAAGTAAGTTTTTATGAAATGTGAATGTGTATGAATCAAAATGATAATATTGTCCCTGATGAGCAAGCCGAGGGCGACGGTGGCAAGGAAATCTCCCTGAGATGGTAATAGGAAGAAACCTTGAGAGGAACCAGACTCAACAGGGAACCCATCCTCATCTGGGTGATAACGGATAACAGGGATTGATCAGCATAATAATGTGTAAGACTGGAAGTTCAGTATAACAGGAGATACACACGTGGACAAAATTGTTGGTACTCTTCGGTCAATGAAAGAAAAACTCACAATGGTCACAGAAATAACTTTAATCTGACAAAAGTAATAATTAAAAAAAAATTCTATGAATGTTAACCAATGACAGTCAGACATTGCTTTTCAAACATGCTTCAACAGAATTATTTAAAAAAATAAACTCATGGAACAGGCCTGGACAAAAATGATGGTACCTCTAGAAAATACTGAAAAGAAAGAAAATGATAGACAAGCATGTTAAAGGTAAAGGCTATAAGACCATTTCCAAGCAGCTGTGACTACAGTTGCACATATTATTCAGAAATTTAAGATCCATGGGACTGTAGCCAACCTCCCTGGACGTGGCCGCACGAGGAAAATTCATGACAAATCAAAGAGACAGATAATCCCAATGGTAACAAAAGAGCCCAGAAAGACTTCTAAAGAAATCCAAGGTGAACTTCATGCTCAAGGAACATCAGTGTCAGATCGCACCATCCATTGTTGTTTCAGCCAAAGTGGACTACATGGGAGACGACCAAGGAGGACACCATTGTTGAAAACAAATCATAAAAAAGACAGACTGGAATATGCCAAATTACATGTTGACTTCTGGGAGAATGTCCTATGGACAGATGAGACAAAAATGGAACTTTTTGCAAGGCACATCAGCTCTATGTTCACAGACAGAAAAATGAAGCATATGAAGAAAAGAACACTGTCCCTACTGTGAAACATGGAGGAGGCTCTGTTATGTTCTGGGGCTGCTTTGCTGCATCTGGCACAGGGTGTCTTGAATCTGTGCAGGGTACAATGAAATCTCAAGACTATCAAGGGATTCTAGAGAGAAATGTGCTGGCCAGTGTCAGAAAGCTGGGTCTCAGTCGCAGGTCATGGGTCTTGCAACAGGACAATGACCCAAAACACACAGCTAAAAACACCCAAGAATGGCTAAGAGGAAAACATTGGACTATTCTAAAGTGGCCTTCTATGAGCCCTGACCTCAGTCCTATTGAGCATCTTTGGAAGGAGCTGAAACATGCTGTCTGGAAAAGGCACCCTTCAAACCGGAAACAACTGGAGCAGCTTGCTCATGAGGAGTGGGCCAAAATACCTGCAGAGAGGTGCAGAAGTCTCATTGACAGTTACAGGAATCGTTTGATTGCAGTGATTGCCTCAAAAGGTTGTGCAACAAACTATTAAGTTAGGGGTACCATCATTTTTGTCCAGGCCTGTTCCATGAGTTCATTGTTTTTATAATTCCGTTGAAGCATGGTTGAAAAGCAATGTCTGACTTTCATTAGTTAACATTTATAGAATTCTTATTTATTATTACTTTTGTCAGATTAAAGTTATTTCTGTGACCATTGTGAGTTTTTCTTTCACTGACCGAAGGGTACCAACAATTTTGTCCACGTGTGTATGTTAAAATTAAATGGAGTCCAGTCACCTCACAGAGTGAACAATGAGAGTGGGGAAGACAGCATCTAAACATACCAGTTCACCAGAATACTCTACGTCCATGAGTCCCCCAGATCTGCTCCTTCACCTAAGGCTAATCTATTTACAAAAATGCTTGGCTAAATAAATAGGTTTTTAGCCTAGACTTAAACACTGTGACTGTGTCTTAATCCCGAACATTAATAGGAAGACTATTCCATAACTTTGGGGCTTTGTAAGAAAAAGCTCTGCCCCCTGCTGTAGTTTTAATAATACGCGGTACTGACAGGTAGCCTGCATTCTTTGATCGAAGTAGTAAGACACTAGCAGTTCACTCAGATACTGCGGCGCGAGATGATTTAGTGCTTAATACAGTACGTCAAAAGTAGTATCTTAAAATCGATGCGAAATTTCACAGGGAGCCAATGCAGTGTAGATAAGATAGGGGTGATGTGCTCGTATCTTCTGGTTTTAGTGAGGACTCTCGCTGCTGCATTCTGTACTAACTGAAGCTTGTTTATACACCTAGTTGAACAACCAGACAGTAAGGCGTTACAATAGTCCAACCTAGAGGTGATAAAGGCATGAACTAGTTTTTCTGCATCATTTAGTGACAATATGTTTCTTATCTTGGCAATATTTCTAAGGTGAAAGAAAGCAATCCTGGTAATATTATTCACATGTGCTTCAAATGAAAAGCTGGAATCTATGATCACACCAAGGTCTTTTACTGTTGCACTTGATGGAACAGAAAGGCCATCTAAAGTTACAGTGTGATCAGAAAGCTTACTTCTAGCTTACTTCTTCATCTATACCACTTAATCCTGTATTCAGGGGCACGGGCCTGGAGCCTATCCCAGGAGACTTAGGGCACATGGCAGGGTACACCCTGGACAGGGTGCCAATCCATCGCATGGCACAGACACACACACACATACACTTACTCATTTACACACTATGGGCAATTTAGGAACGCCAATTAGCCTAACCTACATGTCTTGGGAAGAAAGCGGAGTACCCGGAGGAAACCCACCAAGTACGGGGAGAACATGCAAACTCCATGCACACAGAGACGGAAATCGAGCCTGGCCAGGGATCGACCCCGACCCCTGGCGGTGCAAGGCGACAGTGCTAACTACTATACCACCGTACCGTCTGGTTAGTTTATCTGTATTACTTAAATTGTCTGGTTTTAAAGCCTGAATTTTTTGCCTAATATTTATGATTTTGTTATTGAAAAAGTTCATGAAATCCTCACTACTGCATGTTGTTGTGGAGATTTCTGCAGTGGTCTTGTTTTTAGTTAATTTAGCTACAGTATTAAATAAAAATCTCGTGTTGTTTTTGTTATTTTCTATAAGAGTGGAGAGATACGTTGATCTAGCATCACTGAGAGCTTTTTTATAGTTCAGGATGCTCTCCTTCCAACCTATTTGGAATACTAACAATTTAGTTTGGCGCCATTTACGTTCAAATTTTCAAGCAGTTTGTTTTAAGGTGCGTGTGTGGTCATTATACCAAGGAGCGAGTTTCTTATCTCTAATCATTTTCCTTTTAACTGGAGCAACATTATCTAAGCTATAACGAAGTAATACTTGCTTATACAAGTCATACTTGCTTATACCTTTCTGGCACAGATCATTCCTGCTACTTTTCTCTGCTTGGACTCTCATTCACACAAAACTGCTGTCAACATTTGTTAAATTCAGGCACTCTAGATTTTAGTTTGTGACACTCCAAACAAGTGACAACATTGCACAACATTAGCTAGGCCAAGTTAGTACAAGTAACAAAGCAAAACAGCGGAACACTGCCACCTACTAGGGACGAGTATCAATGAGCAAAGCCTTCAGATGTAACCAGCCAAACAACCTGCATACACTCTCTATTCATTTACAGTTCCTGGTGATGACCGTCATTTTAAAACTTGCATTGTAAGTACTTAAGTTGTATTTGGTATATGTACACTTGTAGATTATAACTTTAACAGACAGATGTTGTTCCAGCAGTGACATTGCATAGTGACAAAACAATACAAGCACACTTACTGTCAGTAATTCTACACTACAATAAATACTACAATAGTGTCAAATGTTTTCTGATAGGAAAAACTATGGAATAAGAGTTACATACAGCGCATACAGTTAAAGCACGCAAACAGCGGGTCAGCACCCGCGTCTAGTAACCCATAGCAACCGTGGACACGGGTTGATGACGTAGTTAGTTCTCGACAGAAGCGTTATGTTTTTATTTCACTAAATAAATAGCTGTTGTAAATAACAGCGTAGTTTGCACGCTTGTCATAAACACTTGCAACAATCATACCCATTTCAGTTGTTTTTACCATATGAATTAATATTTAACGCGCTACACGAGACACGGAACCATATAACGGTTCTATAAAACACGGCGGAACTGACACCACAACTAAGCTTTTTAATTCAAAACACAACATATTTTTCTTTAAACATGACGTGACAAAAGTTTTATAAAACTTGCACCGGAAAAATAAAACCTCTTAGACAACATGATTAGAATTAATAATGGTGAACAAAATTTAGAAAACATAACTTGAATTAAACGCAATTCCTTTTTAACCAAATCTCACAAGAACAAAATCTTCCCTGACCGAGGAAAAAATCTGAAAGAGCAAAATAAATTATTTACTTTTTCCTCTGAGAGGGAAGACCGGATCGAGCCCCCAAATTGTTAGGTTTTAAATGAAGGAGTAGTGTGCCCGAGCTAAGTTTTAAGCTAAGAGTAGAAGAGTTTTAGCTTGTTGTGTCTGCTGCACCTTGATATACACACGTGGACAAAATTGTTGGTACCCTTCGGTCAATGAAAGAAAAACTCACAATGGTCACAGAAATAACTTTAATCTGACAAAAGTAATAATAAATAAGAATTCTATGAATGTTAACCAATGAAAGTCAGACATTGCTTTTCAACCATGCTTCAACAAAATTATTTTAAAAAATGAACTCATGGAACAGGCCTGGACAAAAATGATGGTACCCCTAACTTAATGGTTTGTTGCACAACCTTTTGAGGCAATCACTGCAATCAAACGATTCCTGTAACTGTCAATGAGACTTCTGCACCTCTCTGCAGGTATTTTGGCCCACTCCTCATGAGCAAGCTGCTCCAGTTGTTTCCGGTTTGAAGGGTGCCTTTTCCAGACAGCATGTTTCAGCTCCTTCCAAAGATGCTCAATAGGATTGAGGTCAGGGCTCATAGAAGGCCACTTTAGAATAGTCCAATGTTTTCCTCTTAGCCATTCTTGGGTGTTTTTAGCTGTGTTTTTTGGGTCATTGTCCTGTTGCAAGACCCATGACCTGCGACTGAGACCCAGCTTTCTGACACTGGCCAGCACATTTCTCTCTAGAATCCCTTGATAGTCTTGAGATTTCATTGTACCCTGCACAGATTCAAGACACCCTGTGCCAGATGCAGCAAAGCAGCCCCAGAACATAACAGAGCCTCCTCCATGTTTCACAGTAGGGACAGTGTTCTTTTCTTCATATGCTTCATTTTTCCATCTGTGAACATAGAGCTGATGTGCCTTGGCAAAAAATTCCATTTTTGTCTTATCTGTCCATAGGACATTCTCCCAGAAGTCAGCATGTAATTTGGCATATTCCAGTCTGGCTTTTTTATGATTTGTTTTCAACAATGGTGTCCTCCTTGGTCGTCTCCCATGTAGTCCACTTTGGCTGAAACAACGACGGATGGTGCGATCTGACACTGATGTTCCTTGAGCATGAACTTCACCTTGGATCTCTTTAGAAGTGTTTCTGGGCTCTTTTGTTACCATTGGGATTATCCGTCTCTTTGATTTGTCATGAATTTTCCTCGTGCGGCCACGTCCAGGGAGGTTGGCTACAGTCTCATGGATCTTAAATTTCTGAATAATATGTGCAACTGTAGTCACAGGAACATCTAGCTGCTTGGAAATGGTCTTCTAGCCTTTACCTTTAACATGCTTGTCTATAATTTTCTTTTGAATCTCCTGAGACAACTCTTTCCTTCGCTTCCTCTGGTCCATGTTGAGTGTGGTACATATCATGTCACCAAACAACACAGTGACTACCTGGAGCCCTATATATAGGCCCACTGACTGATTACAAGATTGTAGACACCTGTGATGCTAATTAGTGGACACACCTTGAATGTGTACCTGTCATGAGTTAGCCAGACTCATGAGTCATAATCCATTTTGGAGTTCTTCCTTACGCGCTCCGCTCTCAATCACAGCACACCTGTATCGAATCAAGCAATCAACCCTTGGCTTTATAAGCGCGCCGAGTGTGTCACTCAGCGCCGCAGTGTCTCGCTCGTGTGCCCCGTGCTTTCCTTGTTAATCTGATTCATCGTATTCTTTCTCGTTGCCGACCCCTGCTTACCCTATCTGGATTTATTCTCTCGTCTTCACCCTTGGTACCTCGCTCGTTTTTTGGACTGATCATCGTGTATGACCCTAACTGTGTTTTTGGATTTCGATTTTAGCTATCGCCCCCGGATTTGTTTGTGCTCACAGCTGCATCTCCGTTCAGCGGCACTCACCTCGGATCCGAGTCAACTCTTCGGCGTTCCACACTTCTGCCCTCCCGGTACGACGCCCGCGTTATTCACCAGCCTCCGGCACCCCAGCAAAGGCAGAACAAAAGACTCGGACATCCGCTCTCAGTTCGCGCAGCGAAACAGCCCCGAGGAAAGAAAAGAAAAAATAATTCGCCGGACCATCTCCGAGGATACTCTCGCACGCGCTACTTCCGGGTTCGCGGAGGATTCCCTGATTTCATCACCGCGTGCACTCTAGGACATTCCCCTGCTGGACCGTTACACGCACGCGCGCACACAGACAAATAAACATAAACACACATACATACGTACATACACTAACACACACACACACACACACACCTAAACACACACACACACACACACACACACACTTGCGTACATACATACACACTTGCGTACATACATACATACATACATACGTGCATAGACACACACTCTGCTCTCCCAGCCTTTGTCCATTTTTTCCCTGGTGCATAAATAAAAGGCAATTCTAAAGAATCTAATTCTGCTATTGGGTCGTTTCCTTGTCCACGTCCGTCCCTGACAGTACCGTTTTATCAATAATAAAGTCTATAAGAGAGTTATAGTACTCCATCCTGTCTGAGTTTCTCAATAACGACATACACAAACCGTTAGTGTCTCTTTCTCGGCATTTATGAGCTGTCGTTTTGGTCAGCGCGCGCATCTCTAAATGAACGAGAACCGTACCGCGCATGCGCGTGCTACGGGACTGCATGGCGCGCTCTATAGTTTAAACTGTCTGAGAATTAGATGTGATCTCAGGGGCGATGCTAGCAATTTTGGCCCCAATGACAAAATATGCGGTTGGGCCCCGTACCACACCCATTCCGCACAAAACATACAAGCCAACCTAGCTATTCAAAGTTTTTGTCTGTAATATAATAGTACTGACATATTACGTTTGTCTCATTATTAGTGAAATAGTTATCTGCTATCTTACACAGTAGTAGTATTTAAAGTCCGCTAGCAAAGTTAGCCAATAAGATAATGCTGGCAAATTTGCTACAAATTCAAGATCTATATCTGGACAAAAATTACATATTTAATTTTCATTTGTGAAAAATGTAACTAGGGCTGTAGCTATCGAATATTTTAGTAATCGAGTATTCTACCAAAAATGTAATCGATTAATTGGATAAAATGTATTTTTGCTTAATTAAATAGCAATACAAAATATACTGCTCTACTGGTTTGACTTGAACTTGCATACACACATGAGAGGCGTTCAAGTCAAACTGGGACTAAGTGTTCTCTTTATTTTTTTTGAGCAGTATATATAAGAGAAAGATTAATTGGTTTTCTTTTTATCAAAAAATAAAATTGTAATTATTTACAATACAAGGAATAGCTTAAAGTTGACTGAGATTATTTAAGTGCATTACAGTGCCATACATTCTTATTTTTCAAATTACTTTAAGTATCAAAAAAACTAAGGCACACATTAAAATAAATAATTATACAAAAACACTAACTTAACTTTCAGAACTAAAAGTTTCAAAATCTACAGCTCAGACATAACATAAGCCTTTACTGACTTCTTATTGGAATGCTTTGGGATGACATTTAGGATGCAAAAATCCTTGGACAGAAACAAGAGTCCATACATTGTGTTTTAAGTCAATATATTCATCAGAATATAAATGTCTCTCTCTTGGACGCGTGTGTGTGCACACTAGTACTTAAAGGAGCGTGAGATTGCTACTGAAAACATTTTTCATTGATAAAAGTTTTTTCATAGCTCCCTTCCATTTTGCAGCCCGCAACAGAACGCTTCCTCAAATAACACTGCTAACTGTTTGCGTCTCATTCCGTGTTGTGCGTGACGTAAGCACTTCTTCCTCGTCGGTGTTTACTGGCGGCTCGCATGCGGAAGCGCGCTGCGTCACGCCAAACTAATAATTGCGCAAAAACATAACGCAAGCTTTTAAAATTAATAAAAAATTAAAAGAAGCTTTGAGGCAGACGATTTTGTTTGTCGTTTCTGATGACAAACTTATGCTTCTTTGTTGAACACGATGACATATCTGCTTTTACAGTTCAACACCTGTACTCAGCAGCGACACTCTTCACTAGGTAGGATAGGCTGAACCATACAGTGAATCAGAGAGGGGTGTGATGTGACTGGAGATGCAGAAATAAGCCGTAATCTTTTTTTATTTGTAACACTTTTGTAGATACATTTCTAATTTTTCATTGAAGAGCTGAAGCCTAAATGTTCTGATTAAATTCAGAGGACTACTGTCCAAGGGCGTTGTGATCTTGCATGACAATGCATGATTGTCTGTATACATTCCTGCCCACACTGTCGAAACACCTTCGTTTGGAGGTGTCCTCCCGGTAGTCCAGGGCCCATATTTACTAAACATCTCAGGATCACTTTGAGGAATCGCACTCGAAGTTAATTTAGGACTGAAAATATTTCTAGTTCATAGGAGAACATAAACGTTTTTTAGGAAGCTTCCAACTTTTACTTTCAGCAACAAGTAACAAGTAGCTCCTAGGAAAGCATCAGAGAGATATGCAAAGTAGGCTACATATTATAGTGGGTGTTGTAGTTTTGACAGGTTTTTGTAGTTTTAAACAGTTGAAAAGTGAAATGGTAAAATCAGCACCAGTTGTGTGAAAGCTTTATGTATATAGACAAACCTTATAGATGTGTGACTCTGAGGTGATCCTGAACAGCCTGCTCCAATCACAACTGTTCAAGCCCCAAAACAGAGCTGTGCAAGACTGTCATAATCTGATCAAAATTACTTTGAAAAGAACGTGAAACTGGAAAGATGATAAGACCATTTGCTTGTGGAGGAGGTAGTAAAGTGTGAAGGAATAATTAAAAGTAAATTCTGCCCTACTCTTACCTCTAAAGTTAAAGTGTGGACAGCAATTTGTGAAAACATCAATGCCATCTCTGTTTACTGCACATACCCCAAAGAGTGTGAAAAATGTGTGTATGCTGTGTGAATAAAGTTAAATAAAAATATTTTAAAAAAGAATTATATATATATATATATATATATATATATATATATATATATATATATATATATATATAAATCATTACTGTTTCAAAGCTGCATCTTCATTGTTACTACAAAGTAGCAGTCACCTGTGGAGACAGCATACAAAATGTTTGTTAATGGACTAGTTGCACTAGGGCACGCCTCTGCCTGAATGCCATTTCCTTACTACTCCTAACCATTTGAAACACGGCAGCACTTTTACATTTTATTGGAGATATGAGTGTTAAGAGTGATGTATCTATTTTAATAAGGTTTATGAATTGTTATTTCTCCCACTCCAAAATTGCATCCCTCTAAGATTTTTTTCCCTTGGACGCTTTACGAGCAATTTCCTACTCTGAGTGATTATAGCATAACTACAGGGATAACTGTAACAGCTGTAGACAAAACTTTTTTTTTTCTTTCCCTACACATTGATCATTAACCTGTAAATATAAAAAATGGCTTGATAAAAATGGAAACATTTATAGTTATTTTTATCCAGAACAAAAGGGAATTTACTATTGACTTACCTGGAGAAGGCACTGAGATGTGTGTCAAGTACAAATGAAAAAAAAAAAAAAAACAGCATAAAAGATAATAATTAGTGGAACAAATTTCAAGAATGTTTTAATTAATACAATAATTTTGTTTGGTTTTGTATCTATATGTTAACTTTTTCCACCAATTTTATCAGTATAGATGTTTTAAATAATAAGTGTTTCAATTTAAATAAGTCCTGCAAACATGTTGAGAATAGCTAATTCTCTCAAAATCATATGTGCAAAAAATATTGATTTGGGATGAATTTTGACATCTGCATTTATGTGACCTTTTTTGGTGCAGAAGAAACATTTTGTTCCAAAAGTGTGTTGGAAAACAAAAAATGAGGCTTACATACATATACAAGCTTGGACAATCGACCTGAAACACTGTCCAATTTAGTGTTGGAGGTTTCATAGCAAAATTTGACCAGCCTGGCCAATCTTCATTGATTGCACATTCAACCAGTAAGAGCAGAGTGTGAAGGTTTAATTAGTAGTTTTTCTTAAAATATTGCAATGCACAGTAGGGCATTCATAGAGGTGAATCGAATATTTAAACATATTGATTCGAGTTAATGTACACTCACTCATCATCTATACCGCTTAATCCTGTATTCAGGGTCACGGGGAGCCTGGAGCCTATCCCAGGAGACTTAGGGCACATGGCAGGGTACACCCTGGACAGGGTGCCAATCCATCACAGGGCACACAGACATACACTGACTCATTCACACTACGGGCAATTTTGGAATGCCAATTAGCCTAACCTACATGTCTTTGGACTGTGGGAGGAAAGCGGAGTAACCAGAGGAAACCCACCAAGCACGGGGAGAACATGCGAACTCCATGAACTCGATGGGAATCGAACCCTGACCCCAGCGGTGCAAGGCGACAGTGCTAACCACTACACCACCGTGCCGCCTCAAGTTAATGTTATTGAATTTAATTAGAATTAATAGAGTACACTTTATCGTCTATCCGTCCTGCGTTTAGCACAATTTAGTGTATCTTACCAGTTACACCAGGCCACCATACACAAAATCTAGTATTTAGCAATCATGAGCAAGGTAACGTAAGATCTGGGCACCTGTTTAAACTTTAAAATACATGACCAAGACAACAGTTTTTTATAAAGAAGCAAGAATTTATTGAAGTAATCTACGTTACATGAAACTACGTTATCTATCACTCATACACACACATACACGAACAGTTTAGAGGGTCAAAGTTAATGGAGTTCTGTTTAGGTTTACTAGAACTGAGAAAGTCACAAGAACTGAGCCTTGGGTTTAATCTTACGGTTTAGTTATAAATCGCGCACCACTTTTAGCAAGGTATGAAGATTTGTTTGTTTTACTTGCATTACGTGACGTTTATTCTTTTTGGTTCTGTCACGGCTGGTCCGTGTGAGACGGGCGTGGCGGACCCAGAAGCAGACACAACAGATAGGGTTCAATATTATACTTTAATGCAAAATATAAAAGAGTTAGCCAAAAGAGAAGTTCAACCAAGGATACAGTACTTTGGGATGCTGTCTGGAGTGGGCAGTGTCGTGGCTTGGCAGTGGCTGTAGACAGGGGTTAAGGAATGAGTGGCACAGAGAAGCAGCAGAGTGAGCACGGCTGTGTGGGGAGATGAGGGCCGCAGCGCGCGTACACAATCCGGCGCGCAGATTGAGAGAGAGCAGCGGCTGTGTGAGCGCGGCTGTGTGGAAAGATGAAAGATGCAGTGCGCGTGCACGATCCGACGCGCAGGTTGAAAAGGGCGCAGCGGCCGTGTGAGAGGCGAAGGCTGCCGCGCGCGCTGAATCCGGCGTGCAGTTTGAAAGAGAGTCGGAGACAAAAGCGAAAGCAGAGGGTCAAAGCCGGGTTGTCAATCAGCGCAGCAAACAATTCCGAGTCGTGAAGCTAAGGACGTAATCAGAGGAAAAAGGGGTCAGCAACGTAGAAGGCACAGGTATATTTAGCAGATACACTAGACACAAAAGATACTCTAGACACTAGGCTTGGAGCACGAAATAATTCGGCACCGGACGGTTGTTCCTGGGCGAATTATATAGAGTGAAAACTAATGAATGAAATACGGAGCAGGTGTGCTCATGCCTGTGAATGAAGCGGCAAAACGGAAGCCGTGGAAAGGAATGTGGGAAGGAGTGCAGGTGATCATGACTTGGCTCGAGCAGAGGGCATGGCTTGGCGTAGCGTTACAGTACCCCCCCTCCTATGGGCGCCACCGGGCGTCCTAGCTGGTGCTTCTGGGTGTTGCCAGTGGAAATCAGAGATTAGATTTGGGTCGACAGTGAACCTGGCGGGGACCCAACTCCTCTCTTCAGGCCCATAACCATCCCAGTCGACGAGGTACTGTAGGCCTCTGCCTCGGCGTCGAGCTCTTAGCAGCTTGCGCACGGTAAAAACCTCACCACCGTCAATGAGGAGGGGGAGGGCGGGGGGGTTGGGATAGAGGGCTGGGGACCAGTCGTCGGAGTTGCGACACGTGAAACGTCGGGTTGACGCGGCGCATAGAGAGAGGTAGGGAAAGTCTAACGGAAACAGGGTTAATTATCTTGGTGACCGTGAATGGTCCGATGAATCTGGGAGACAATTTGTGGGAGACTGTCTTGATGGGAATGTCTCGGGTAGACAGCATCACCCTCTGACCCACTCTGTATCTGGGGGCTGCCGAGTGGCGCCAGTCAGCTTGCCGTTTAAAGGTGCTGATGGTGCGCAGGAGACGGGTTCTGGCCTGGGACCACACTCTCTTGCAACGGCGTACAAAAGACAGGGCTGACGGCATGTTTACCTCCTCCTCTTGGGATGGGAACAGTGGTGGCTGATAGCCCAAGCAGCATTGGAAGGGAGAGAGACCTGTGGCAGAGGTCGGTAGAGAGTTGTGTGCGTACTCGATCCAGGGGAGTGTCCTGCTCCAGGTGGTCGCATCACGTGAGGCCATGCACCTTAGGGTCTTTTCCAGTTCCTGGTTCAATCTCTCCGTCTGCCCGTTTGACTGAGGGTGATAACCAGAGGATAGACTGGGCGTTGCTCCGATTAACTTGCAAAATGCCCTCCAGAACCCTGCGGAGAACTGGGGGCCGCGGTCAGAGACGATGTCGGAGGGGAGACCATGCAGACGGAAGATGTGGAGGATCATCAACTCAGCCGTTTCCTTGGCTGACGGGAGCTTAGGCAAGGGGATGAAATGGGCAGACTTGGAGAAGCGATCCACTATGGACAGTATGCATGGATTTCCATCAGAATTGGGGAGAACGGTAACAAAATCCAGAGCTATATGAGACCAAGGCCGGTGAGGGGCTGGGAGAGGATTCAGGAAACCAGCCGGAGGTTTGTTGGTCGACTTGTTCCGGACGCAAGTGTCACAGGCTGTCACAAACCCATCAACATCGGTCTTCATAGATGGCCACCAGAACCGTTGTTGAAGGAGGGAAAGAGTGCGGGCTCTCCCCGGGTGACAGGCAATTCGGGAGCTGTGCCCCCATTCCAGCACCTGAGATCGGACCGACGCTGGGACAAAGAGAAGGCCGGGGGGAACGTTGCTTGGACCTGGTTCCCGACTGAGTGCCTTCTTCACCTGCGTTTCGATGTCCATGAGAGCGGCCGCCACAAGGCAACGAGGGGGCAGGATCGTCTCGGCTGGCACTGGTTCATGGGGTGTGGAGAACTGCCGGGATAGGGCGTCAGGTTTTCCATTTCTGGAGCCCGGGCGATATGAGAGTGTGAAGTTAAAACGGGAGAAAAACAGGCTCCACCTGGCCTGACGGGCATTGAGCCGCTTGGCTGACCTGAGGTACTCCAGGTTCTTATGGTCAGTCCAGACTAAGAACGGAGCAGCAGTTCCCTCCAGCCAGTGTCTCCACTCTTCCAGTGCTAGTTTTATAGCCAATAGCTCTCGATCTCCTATGTCATAGTTCCTCTCTGCTGGGGAGAGGCGACGGGAGAAGAAGGAGCAGGGGTGTAACTTACTGTCCTTGGGGGATGTTTGGGACAAGATGGCTCCGACCCCTGATTCGGAGGCATCTACCTCCACCACGAACTGAAGGGTAGGGTCTGGGATGATTAGTATGGGGGCAGAAGTGAACCTGTGCTTCAGGTCAGTGAACGCATTATCAGCCTGTTTGCTCCAGGAGAAGGGGATCTTTGTGGAGGTTAGAGCAGTGAGAGGGGCTGCTACGGAACTATAGTTTCTGACAAAGCGCCTGTAAAAATTAGCAAACCCCAAGAATCGTTGGAGGTCCCGTCTTGAGGAAGGAGTGGGCCATTCTGTGACGGCAGTTAATTTAGATGGCTCCATTTGTAAACTGGAAGGGGAGATAATAAATCCCAGGAATGACACAGAGTCTCTGTGAAATTCACATTTCTCCGCCTTGACATAAAGCTTGTTCTCAAGGAGTCTTTGCAAGACCTGTCGCACATGCACCCTGTGCTCCCTCAGGGAACGAGAAAAGATTAAAATGTCATCTAGATAGACAAAGACAGAGATGTTCAGGAGGTCTCTCAGGACGTCGTTGACCAGGGCTTGAAACACCGCAGGAGCATTGGTCAGCCCGAAGGGGACCACCAGATACTCATAGTGGCCTGTTGGGGTATTAAAGGCGGTCTTCCACTCATCTCCCTCTTGTATTCTCACTAGATGGTATGTGTTGCGCAAGTCCAGCTTGGTGAAAACACATGCTCCTTGCAAGAGCTCAAAATCTGTAGACATGAGAGGCAGGGGATACCGGTTCTTGATAGTGACGGCATTTAGGCCCCTGTAATCGATGCAGGGACGAAGGGACTTATCCTTCTTGGCCACGAAAAAGAAACCAGCCCCCGCCGGGGAAGGCGAAGGGCGGATGATCCCTGCTGCCAGTGACTCAGTGATGTACTTGTTCATAGCCTCCCTCTTGGGGGCCGAAAGGGAGTATAAGTGCCCCCTCGGGGGAACAGTGCCTGGGAGGAGATTGATGGAACAGTCGTAGGGTCTGTGGGGTGGCAGAGAGAGAGCACGTGATTTACTGAAAACTAGCCGGAGGTCGCTATACTCGGGCGGGACATTGGACAGATCAGGAGCTTCCTCATTAACAACAGAGGGTGGTGAATGAGCTCTCGCAGAGTGAAGGCATGAAGACAGGCAGGCAGGACTCCAATCGCGAATGGTGTTCTTGGCCCAATCAATGTTGGGATTGTGTCTGACCAGCCATGGATTCCCAAGAACGACTGGAGCATGAGAGCTTTTCATGATGAAAAAGGATATGGTCTCTACGTGGTTACCTGAGGTTCTAAGGGTGACAAGGGGTGTGCAATGAGTAATGGGAGGTAGAGAGCTTCCATCAAGGGCTTGGACAGACAGGGGTTTGTCTAGGGGCAGACGAGGGATTCCCAGGTCCCTTGCTGTAACGCCACAGATCAGGTTTTGGTCGGATCCAGAGTCAATGAGAGCCTTGAGTGGTTGGGCTTGGTTATTCCAGACGATCATGATGGGTAGTAAGGAACGTTTACCTGAGATGTTTTCTTGTGAACGGCCCTCCAAGACTCCCAGTTTCATTGGGGTCCTACCTTTTTAACGGACACTGAAGACGGAAATGTCCTCCTTGGCCGCAGTAGAAGCAGGCCTCCTTATCCCGCCGACGTTGGCGCTCCTCGGGCGAGATTCGGGTCCGGTCGATCTGCATAGGTTCTGCAGGGGGACTTGTGGTTTGTGGGGGGGTGATTGGTCCTGCTCTCACCAGGGGTGGTGTGTGTTCACGACGCCTAGCTCGGAGCCGTGCGTCGATGCGGCCGGCTAGATCCATGAGTCCATCTAGGTCCTCAGGGTGCTCCCGAGAGACCAACTCATCCTTGACAGCCTCACTCAGTCCGTGAAAAAACACATCATACATGGCACAATCGTTCCATCCACAAGAAGCCGCCAGGGTGCGGAACTCAATGGCATATTCATATGCTGAACGTGTTCCTTGGCGGAGTCTCAACATCTGCCCTGCCGCCTCTCGGCCTGAGAGTGAGCGATCAAAGACTCTTCTCATCTCCTTTGTGAACGCTTGGTAATTGGTGCAACGGGGATCATCGGCGTCCCAAAGCGCCGTTCCCCACTCACGGGCCCTTCCAGAGAGGAGGGTGTTGACATATGCTATCTTGGAACGTTCTGTGGGGAATGTTGAGGCTTGGAGCTCGAGAGACAGTGAGCACTGGGAAAGGAAAGATCGGCAGGTGCCAGGTTCTCCGCTGTAGGACTGAGGTGGTGGCAGGCAAGGTTCTCGAATAGGCGGTGGTGGAGATCGAACTGGCGGCGGAGGTGATGTAGCCTGAAGCTGTTCGATCTGAGAGGTTAGTGCAGTGAGGGTATCTGCCATAAGCTTAAGGTTTTGGTTGACCTGCTGAATCTCCCCCTGGTGTGTGCCGAGGAGGGTGCCCTGGGCCTCCAAGGCGGTCCTGAGCTGTCCCAAGTCTGCTGGGTCCATCTTGGCCGAATTATTCTGTCACGGCTGGTCCGTGTGAGACGGGCGTGGCGGGTTGTCAATCAGCGCAGCAAACAATTCCGAGTCGTGAAGCTAAGGACGTAATCAGAGGAAAAAGGGGTCAGCAACGTAGAAGGCACAGGTATATTTAGCAGATACACTAGACACAAAAGATACTCTAGACACTAGGCTTGGAGCACGAAATAATTCGGCACCGGACGGTTGTTCCTGGGCGAATTATATAGAGTGAAAACTAATGAATGAAATAGGGAGCAGGTGTTCTCATGCCTGTGAATGAAGCGGCAAAACAGAAGCCGTGGAAAGGAATGTGGGAAGGAGTGCAGGTGATCATGACTTGGCTCGAGCAGAGGGCATGGCTTGGCGTAGCGTTACAGGTTCGCCTTCAGCGAAGGGAATCACGGCATTGCTGATTGGTGACGTCTTTCTGGAAAGCCCTTGGCGGCATGTTGGTTGCCAGGTTACCAATGATGATGCTCTGAGACTTCTTCTGCAGGCCTCTTCGTTGCACGAATTCCTTTGCGTGTCGAGGAGAGTGGAGTCTTCGATCGCTGGGTGGCGCAGGTCAGAAGTTAAAGTTCAGGCGTTGGTTGAGAGCGGAGCAAGAGAGGTGTGCGCTTGCTTCCTTCAGACGGCGTGATGTTAAAAACGTGCCGAGGCTGTTCAGTCGTTAGGTTTTCAATTTCACGGTGAAGGTCTGTCCCACTGCCGTTTGTTCCAATCAGAGATGGTTGTGGGCGTATCCATGCCCCGCATGGTTCCTCTTTTTCATGCATACATTTAACCTGTGCTCACGCAGGAGGCCATCTCAGTGGAGTTTTAGTAATTTAGGTAAAGTGTATTTACATGAGTCTGGTTCATATGACTAAGATTTCATGCACATCAACGTTCATTATGTCTTGCATACCTATTATCTACAGGTTCCTTTATCTATAGCAAGGGCTGTACAGGTTGATTACACTCCTTAAGGTTATAGTAAACATGTTGAACACAACATAAAGACATCATACATTCTACAGGTACACACATACAGTATATAATTTTATATCTGCCCAGTGGCATACTTTAACTGATTAACATAGTATGTGTCCCTAAAGCTTTGTATGTTCTCTGTTCTGGGGCCCAGAGGAAATGCATTCCAGAGGGTCAGCAACTGCCAGTGGGGTTGTGAAACTTCCCTATTCAAGGCACTTGTGCTGCTCTACACCGTTTTGAGTGGAGATGTGAGATGCTTTTCTCTGGTGCAAGGAAGTTGTTTTTGCAGATCTGCACCATCTGAGTTGGGAAAGATTAACCGTTTCTTTCCTTATTTGCTGATGTCGTGAACTGTCTCTTCCTCTTCCAGAGGCAACTTTGAGGTGGCCTGCCAGTCCCTACAGCACACAACATTATGGGTGACATATCAGAGTTCAAAAGAGGAGAAACTGTTGGTGCGCATCTCGCTGGTGCACCTGTGACCAAGACAGCAAGTCTTTGTGATGTATCAAGACCTTTGGTATCCAGGATAATGTCAGCATACCACCAAGAAGGACGAGAGTTACGTGGTGGAGAAGCCCCAAAGAAGCGTATCACCCAGACTGTTCCATGCCCAGAGTGAAGCATGGGGGTAGATCAGTGATGGTTTGGGCTGCAATATTATGGCATTCCCTAGGCCCAATACTTGTGATAGATTGGCTTGTCACTGCCATGGATTTCCAAACCATTCTGGAGGACAATGTGCACTGACCATTTTGATTCATACACATTCACATTCCATACAAACTTAAATAATTCTTCACAGCTTTTTGATGTGTAAAGCTGCTTTGCGACAATGACAATTGTTAAAAGCACTATAAAAATAAAAACTGAATTGAATTGAATTGCACCAATGGTTCAAACATTGTATCCTAAAGGCAGTGCTGTGTATCAGGATGATAATGCACCAATACACACAGCAAGACTGGTGACAGAGTGGTTTGATGAACATGAAAGTGAAGTTGAATTTCTCCCATGGCCTGCACAGTCACCAGATCTAAATATTATTGAGCCTCTTTGAGGTATTTTGGAGGAGCGAGTGAGGAAATGTTTTCCTCTGGCCACTGCAGGACTTGTACTTGTATGGAAACACTGCCTCATCGGGAAAATTAACAAGAAACATCTCTGACAATCATCTCTGACACATCACTGCTGAAAAGTAAAAATAAAACTAATTAACCTGCACTTTACCTTTGAAAGGAATCGCAACAGAGCAGTTTTTCCATGTGCGCGCGCACGCGTATGTGTGTGAAGGTGACTGGAGGAGGTAAGGGGCACGCTATCCAATGACACGCACACACACACTAACGGAATTAGGACAGGCTGAGAGAGAGAGAAAGAGAGAGAGAGAGAAAATGGATCTTTAACCTCTCTGAGATTTGCTTTTGCTTTATATGCCCGCACATGTGTCATAATAAACAGTAGACACGTGCTGTACATGTACACACACACATATATAAACAAAAAATAAAAGATGCTTTACATGCACACACGTGGTCACTGTGTTCTAGTAAACAGTACACGTGCAGACGGATGTTGATTATACCAGTGAGAGAAGAGCACCAAGACCAAGCAGGGGAGACAATTACCCACAATGCCGTAGCACAAGAGAACAAAACAAGAAGTGCATACGTGCTAAATCATACTCGGTACTCGTAAACCAAGACTTGCTTGTTTTTCAAGTAAAACATTTATTTAAAAATTGTGCTCATCTTGCAAAACGCTCGCAGACCAAGGTACTCACAACCCAAAAGTGATAGATACTGTGATGTAATCTGGCATATGCTCTTAACATCCATTCATCTAAACATTTTGATTTCATTTTCATGCACAGGTTTAACTTCAGGCAAATATACAATATACAGACAGATTATTTATTTATTTATTTATTTATTTTTCTAGTTTTGGACCCTCTCACACATACACACAAATTACTAATTAACTATTTTGGGAACACCTATTAACCTAAAATGTAAGTATTTTACTGTAAGAGGAAACTGGAGTTCCCAGAGGAAAACTGGTGGAAACGCAGAAAAAAAATATTTTCAGGGACTTTTGAAATATGCTGTCCCATGCTGTAGTGTTGAAAAATACTTGTGGAGGCATCTTGGACTACTCTATCATGAACAACAATTCCAAATCATTTAAATTCTTTGGGTTTCTCTTGTGAACTTGATACCAATTTTTTAAATTATTTTTTTTTATTGTGTTTAAGTATAGAGGCAGAGATGTCTATTCTAAACGTTTGATTTTGGTTGGTGCAACCATTTCATGCCCTGGAATTCATGTTCTTTTTGGTAAGACGGGTTGGTGCTAGTTTGCGAGACACTCGTTGCTATGGCAAATCGCAGGTAGCCATGGCGTTAGGTTGGTGTTGCCACACAGCATCGGTCTGCCTATTGTTAGAAGAAAACTGATTAGTAAAGCTTAGCTCTTGCCTGTAACCATGTCTGTGTAAAACATTGCACACAACTGAAACTTGACCAACAACTGAAAAACAGGTGCATTAGATAGTCCAAATGGTGTTGTGGAAATTAATTGAAGACTCAGGCTTTGATTTCAGAAGGTTACAACTTTATTGGTTGATCAATAAAGTCGGGAGGTCTGCAGAACACACACCGACTCCTGACGGCTTCTTGCTTAAATACTGATCCCAAACAAAGGCGGCCAGTTTTCCCGCGCTGATTTTACATACAACATCTGGGTTTCATTAAATGTCACAGTTCTAGGTGCCTCAATGTATAGATCGGATTTCTTACACAGGCACATTCCAAGAGGCCTATATGCTTGGCTTCTCACGCAAGCCTCCCATTATTTCAAGCTGAGGTATCTTTTATTCCATAAAAGTAGGGTATATCACATAAAATAAGATAAAAATTTCTTCTACACCTCCCCCCTCTGGTACTTATAAGTCCCACACTAACCATTCTATCTAGAGTGCAAATTCATGAGTTAGTCTCACTTACACTACCTGGTGATTAAATTAAATCACTGGACTTCTACCAAGGACCAACCTATGTATTTGAACTCTAGTGGAGAATCGGCCAAACCTCTCCTTCCGCTCTTGACTAGAAAGGAGTAAAAGACTCGACCTCCATGATCTTATACTTTTCATAACACCATAACAATAACACGACATGAATATGTAATTAACACAGTGATTTTTTTTTTAGGTTTACACTAACTGGGTGAATGATACAACCTAAAAATGAAACATGCATAACACATTACAATTTTAAAAGTGGGTATAAATTTAAACAGCCTTGTTGTAATGTAAGAATCTTCAACCCAGATACTTTACGCATCGTAGAGAGTCAGTTGGAGCCCACAAGAGAGGTTACTAGCACTTCATTATGGGCCCGTGTCTTCCCTCCTTTGCTATGGAAGATGTGCATCCGAAGACTTGTCCTTGTCTGTTGTTGCTAAGGAATGCTGTTACTTTTAGAAAGCCTTTGGTTAGATATAGATATACACAACATAAATTTCATTAGACACGGTAAAGTCACCCATCAGCTGCTCCAATTAAATTTCTATACCTGTAATAAAAGAGAACTTTGTTTAGTGGCATTACACATTGGCATAATTTGTTTACGGCTTGCTCCTTCCAGTGCACTTTTCCTGTTGAGGAAATTAGGATAAATTGTTGCCACTGCTGTTTTATCTGTGAAAGTAATATAGTTTTAATTATACAGAAATACATTATACAACATGAATTGTAGTCACATACAATATGTACAAAAGTTTGTCATGTCAGTTGTGTCAAGGGGAAACTGGTCAAAGTCAGTCAGTCGGTCGCGTCTGTATCAGAAATGGGATGCTGCTCTCAAGCAGATTTTCATACTTAATTTGGGGCAGCGAAGTGTTCATCGCTGTGCAATTTGGTATCCAACTTGTGCCAATAGTTGGTTATTTCCCAATAAGGTTTAAATTTGTTCACTTTGCTACTATTGGATGTTGGCCATTCTTTCTTCCTTCCGCTCTATCAGTCAGCGGTTTCTCTCCTTTCTCTGTACCTATTTCTGGAGGTTTTGTGTAACGGTTCAAGTGATACCACGTGGTTCAGTCTTCCACCTGAACTGCTGATGGAATAGCTGCTAGGATTCCCTCCTGAATTTGTGTTACTTCCTTCTACCATTTGTAGATACATCTGGTCTTCTGGAACAACTGGGCATGGTGTGTCTTTCTCCACTTGGACTCCGTGCTTTTCCCTGCACATAGATTACTTTATATATTGCAGTTAGTTTCCTCATTTGCAATTGAGAGGTCTATACAATATAACACAGTCATGGGTCGACCCGTAATGGATTCATGCGGGTTAGGTGTGTATTTCTGTTAGTTTGCATGCGATAGTTTATTAGTGCAAGGGGTAAAGCATCAACCCAGTTAAGTTTATTCTTTCTAATATCCCACTGCGGATGATGAGCTATTATCCGAACTCATCTCTGGAATTCCAAATCTAGGAATCATTTCGCTTGTAAGGACTTGATAACTGTTCCTGCTTCTTCATCTGCAGATGGCATTGCTTCTACCCATCTACTCAACCTCTCAATTATTACAACCATGTACCTTTTCCCCCGAGCATCCTTCACCCTGTCCACACAGTTCACCATTAAGTACTTAAAAGGTCTAGTACCGGTATATGGCTAATAGGTGTTGCTGTTCCTTTTCTGACATTATGCTTAGCACATGTATCTCACATGAAGCTAAGAACTCATCAACCATATCATGCAGATATGGGACCAATACCCTTGGTTTTTAATTTTCCTCACAACCTCTCCTCTGGCACAAAAATCAAATCCATGAGCATGAATCAAAATGTTTAACAGCACTGTGGATGCAATGATTAAACCTACATGTGCGCACACACCTGGTGCATCCTTTTGAGCTCCCCTCTGGAGCCACATCGAGTGCTCGTATGGACCTGCTTGATGTTGAATTCGAATAATATCCTCCAATTGAGGCTGTGGTTCTATAAGGACTACTGGTACTATCAATGCCACTTTACACCTCGATGCGTGCTTTGTTTCTAAGCCGGCTATGTTGTTACCCTTAGTGACATAGTCATTTCCTTTTTTGTGAGCTTGACATCTAATGACAGCCAATCATTTTGGTAGCATCATAGCAACCATTAACTTGCTTATCTGTTCAGCATGCTGGATAGGTGTTCCTTCACTCTTTTTAAACCTTCACTGCTTCCATACTGCTCCAAACATATGACACCCACCATGTGAATAGGCTGAATCTGTAAGAAAATACTTTCTACTAGCCCTTTGGCTGTTTGACATACGGCTGTGAGAGCTTTGAGCTCGGCTAATTTGAGCAAAACCCGGTTGCGAACAACTCTGAGATAAGACAGGTTTGAAGTCTTCTCCATCCTTTATTATTACTGTATACTCAGTGTAACTTCCTAAATGGCCTATAAACTAGACTCCTCAACAAAATAAGTAACTTCTGCTTCAGATATTGGTTTAGAGTCAAGATCAGGATGTAACCTAGTAAATGCCAATCAATTCGCCAGACAAGCATGAGACACACCTTCATATGCTAAAGGACTTAATCCAGCCGGATTAACCGTGTCCCATCCTTTGATCGTAATCTCAGGATATGTGAGCAGTGAAGAATATGCTAGAAGGCGAGCTTGAGCTAGAACAAATTTCCCTTGTTCTATCAATTCCACAACCTTATGATGTGTATAAATGGTTACTGGGTAACCCAGAGTCAATGTAGATGCTTTTCCATATGCATAATGTACTGCTGTAAGACCCTGTTAATAACATGGCGGGTAACCTTGTACTACATTATCTAGCTAGTGCTATAGTAAGCTAGAGACTGTTTTTCCCTCCCACTGCAGGTTTCCTGCATCAATACAGCTGAGGCATATCCATCAGCTCGGTTAGCCACCTACAAGTAGAATGGTTTGATGTACTCTGGTATACCTAAGGTGGGCGCTCTTTGCATCTCTCTTTTGATGGATTCGAATGCTAACAGTGCATTTGTGTTCCATTTTAATGGAGCCCTTAGATTTTGCCGACCTTCTCCTCTCATTACCTCCCTCAGTGGAGCTGTTTTACTGTACACTCCTCAATCCAGTCAGTGCTGAAGCCTGTTGAACCTAAAAAGGTCATCAACTGTTTAACTGTTTGTGGCAAGGGTGCTTTACTTACGCCTTCTAATTGGGTAGGCGCTATGGCTATTGTACCATGTGGAATTAACCGTCCTAAATATTCAACTTGAGGCTTGCAATATTGCCGTTTAGCTTTGGATACTTTGTGACCTCCCTGTGCTAGCTTACCGAGTACCTTAAGGGAATCCCTATGGCTTGCTTCTAACGATGTCAAGCATATCACACAATCTTCCATAAACTGAAGAAGGCTACTTCCTTTCATTAAATCTTCTACAGTAAATCAGCTTCCAAACCTGATTGAATATGTGCAGTGAGTGTCGGACCTACTGTGGCATTCGCCGGTAGTACATTGTTGTCCAGCATAAGTAAACGCAAACAAATATCTACTCTCCTCCGCTACTAGAATACTGGAGAAGGCTGAACAAAGATCAATTACAGTGAAGTATTTGGCTTCAGGAAGGACATTGGTTAGCAGTGTGTGTGGATTTGGAACATCTACTGGATAATCTTCTGTTATACTATTAATTGCCCGTAAATCATGCACGAGACACGATTTATTTTTACCTGGCTTGATCACAGAGAAAATTGGAGTACTACAGCAACTGGTTGTCTTCTTTTACCAGGCCTTCAATAGTGTTCTATATGCCAGCTTCTGCCTCAGGTCACAGAGGATATTGTCTTAGTCTGGGCAGTTTTACATTTGTTTTGAGTTTTACTTGAATTGGGTTGGCTGATTCAATTAGGCCTATATCTACACCATGCTGAGACCATAATTCAGGTGGGACCTGACTCTCTATTTCCCTATATAGCTTACGCTCAACAGTCTCAACTACTTCAGTTGCTGATGCCATTTGCGTCTGTGACTTGTGGCTAATAACAACTTCCTGAGGAACACCAATCAAGTTATTACCACACAATACTTTGATAGAGTTTTTATCTGCAAAATGAAAATCAACGGGTTTATGGTTGACTCCCACTGGACTTCTGTAGCTCTCTTCATCATTAGTCCTAAGTCCTTTGATCGGCAATTTCTTCCAACATACACTGTCACATGGGGAACAGAATCAGTTACATTGAACCGCCTTTTCACAAAATCACACTCATCTATGCTGATAGCTGCTCCTTGCCGACATATGACGATGTACTTGTTTAATTAGTTCCACCTTGTGCTCTTTTGTTTCTTCCTGCCATGTTTGTTCTAAACCAGCATCCTTAGTTGGATCATACACCATTGTACAGTGAAAGTCTGAAGTAGGTAATTGTGCTTCAGGAATCTGTGCTTGAATGAACTTTCCCCACTTATGAATTACTTTACTTACATCCCTTTCTAGCTGTCCTATCCAAAACACATTTGCTTGTGGCTCAGTCATTACCATTTGATTTTTTCACCATTCATGTCAACATACACCCTTTCTGGGGAACACCATATTTACAATCCTAATTTATACACTGCATCTCTGCCCAACAAATTAACCGGGGTCTGACTTGAAACTAATACAGGCATAGTCACACTTGTGTCGTAGTTTGTAGACGGACTGGAGCGGTCATAGGAATTAACTGCTATTGTCCCAATAATCCTACTGCCTTTGCAACTTTTCCAGGCATGGGGAGATGACTTAAATTTAGGCAGGACTTGAATGCACGAATTGCTCCTGTATCTACTGACAAGGGTTCCTGTGCAGCATTAGTTGTTAAAATAGGTAACTGAATCTCCCCTGTTTTGGACCCCCCATGGGTTTACTGGGCCTTGAGCTTGATCTCGAGGAGACTGTTGCCACTCCCCTCCCATCGCACCCCTCGGGAGCTGGGGCCATGGATGTGTGGGGCAACTTGATCGGTTATCTCCAGTCAGTCCACACCCCCAGCATACGCCTGGTGGAAAGTTAGCATAAGTGTTTCTTTGTCCCCTCTGGCGCTGATTAGTTCTCCACTCTTTCAGCCTTTGTGGATAAACATTGCAGACATCTGGTGTGAGTTTGGGGGTAGTGCTGCTGGTGCGGTCATCGCTATGACTGCCGCTGGCTGGATCATGGGTGAAGGATTGCCTGGGGCCCCCCCAGACACTTGCTCTGCTGTAATTAGGGTCTCTTGGACCTTTTTCTTGTTTTTCTTAGTCAGTTCTTCAAGATGTAACTGAGCTAGTTTTCGTTGTAGCTCTTTCTCTTGAGCTTTCAACTTCTGCTCATTTTCCTGTACAGTTCAGCAGCATGTGAGATGTGATCACAGAACTCTTTGTGTGATCTTGAGTTTAAACCGACCACATCTCCAACTGATCACCCTTGAATGCCTTTGGGTCAACTCTAGCTGTGTACTCTGCACACAAGGCCTTCCACACGGCAGGGCAGCAAGCATCAAGGACAGTTCCATCCATATGGTTTGTATCTACAGCCTTGTTCAAATCAGAAGCACGGAGGACGTTCTCCATCTTTCCTCCCCCACGGTTTTTGCCAGAAGAGCTTTCATTTTTCCAACCGACAACAGCTTGCCTGAGGTCTCCTCGTCCAAGACCTTAATCCATTTCCCTGCACCCTCATGAATGTTAGGGAGGCGGTTGACAAGTCCCTCGAGATCTTGCGTTGCCCATGGTACATATTGTCCCCATGCCCCTTTAATTAAAATTGGGAATAATGGAGCTAGGTTCCTAAGTCTCCCAGTGTTCCTTCCATGTTTCCAACTACCCATGTTACATGACAACTCCTCCTCACCCCCCATCCTCTCTACTGTACAATGGCCTATGTCCAGTCCTTAATGTTGTATCTATCTGACTTCTTGACTGTCCTGGTGTTTTTGTGCTCCTGTCTATTTTCTCTCTACTTACATGCACCCCCTCTTCTCCCTCTATCATCTTCCTTCCCATACAACTTTCTCCACTTTTTGTAGATCTGCCCTTACTTCCTTATAACAATCTAACGGTGTGCTTTCCTCTCTCTCTATCCACCTATCCTGTCTCTTTCTAGACTTCACACACGGCTTCCTATAACCTTCATCTCAATCTACACAAGCTTCCATCTGCATTTCTCCCGAAACTTCAACCATTCCCTTAAGCATTGGGAATTGACCTTTTGTCTGCACATATGGGGGAGGTGTAACTAATGCTTCCCCCATGTTACTCTGTGCCTCACTTTCCTAACTTTCCTTAACTTTCTCCTCACCTGCTTTTTCCTTCTTACAACCTCATCCCTTCTTTCTGAAACAGAGCCAGGGCCTCTCTCTCCTGCTGTCTTTTCAACTCACTCTGGACACGCTTTTTCTCTCTAGCTGCAGTTTTGTAATTTTTTGCCAACGTTACCATTTCACCACACAAAGCCAAATCAAATGTCCTCTCCTTTAGCCATTTTGTAATCATATCTTTAGTTCTCTTTTGCCATTTACTTGAGATCTTAGTTATGAGATCTCCACACAATGGATGGTTCAACACCAATATATCCACAGGAGAGGCTGCCATTATTCCTTATAGCCTCTGTCACCAAAAACCAGGATATACCTGTACTTCCTTATGCTTATGCACTTACTTAGTTACTAAATTTACTTACAGCAACATACAATATTATATAATCACCTAAACATCCACCTTCATTAACAAGACTTAGCAATGATAGCCACTCTTTAATATACAATATTTCACTACCGTCCTATTAGCACTTGCCAAAAAGCACAGTATTTTTATACACAGTGAATGTTATATTGCAAGAACCGATTAATGCCACAGTATTAATATTGGGTTCAGACACATTCACCACACATTCACCACTCCACACGATCTCTTTATTTCTAGGCTTATATGTTCATCCTGTGTCCCTTATTTCCTAGAAATTAGGGCTCATTCACGCATACTTTGTCCCCGGTCCTAATCAGGGCTCATTCAAGCATACTTGTCCCTTTTATTTTATTTAGCTATTTATTTATTTATTGTCTTAGAAGGGCTCATACACACACTTGTCCCTTTATTTCAACTTGATCTGCTAATTTATCTATTCCTATAAGGGCTCATTCACACACACGTCTCCGGTCTGGCGCAAGCCGACCCCCCCTCTGGTGGATTGCACACACAACTCCCTCGGGGGTTCACTCAGCCAGATTCTCTTTCTCTCCCTTCCACTCAGACACACACACTCAGACACACATAGAGCTCTCATTCACTCAGACAATATCAGACAGTATTGGACAGTACAACATCAATTAAACACAAACAATGCAATTGCTTACAACTTAATGGCACCCAAGCAGTGCTCCTCATAAAAAGATATAAATTTGCTGCTATAACCTCATACAATCCATTAATCAGCAGCATACAAAACAATTGACGTACAACTGTACGTTCCACATAAAAAGATATTCATAAAGCTGCTACACTAATACGATACGGGTTAATCAGCAGCATCCAAAACAATTGACATACACTTGTACGTTCCTCATAAGAAATTAATATCCATAAAAAAGCCACAAGCTCATACTATACGGTTTAGGTGGCTACACAATTCTTTTGACATACCTAAGTATGTTCCTCATAAAAAGGGATATATTGATATTAACTACTGTGGATCCTCACACAAGCAGTATTACTAATTAGGCGCAATTCCTTATTAACCTACTCCACTGCCATCCGTCTAGGCCCTCTTGACAATGAGTACAAATTAATACAGCGTCTATCTACCGGTATGCATTGCTATCTATCAAAGCCCTCTTAGCAACACAGACAGACCTTCAACTGCGCTACCTCATACCCGTCTGCTATTACTGCCATCTATCAAAGCCCTCTTGACAGCAAAACAGACCAATGCAATGCTTATTTTATCAGTTACTATTCAAATACTACCATTCAACGGTTAGTAAGCTGATGCATGCATTTTCCTTCTGAAAACAAAGCCCATTCAAAAATTACTTCATTTGGAGAGGTCTTTATCAGGCATCCTTACCACCATGGGTGATCCTCAGCAAACAACACAAACTAAGCATATAAGCAAAAGTTGCTTACCTTTGTAAGTGGCCACCTGTTTGTGCTGCTCGCCAAGGAAGCCCATGCTGATCAGTCACCTTTGCCCCTTTTCCACCCTGCTCGCAGCGCCAAAATGTTGTGGAAATTAATTGAAGACTCAGGCTTTGATTTCAGAAGGTTACAACTTTATTGGTTGATCAATAAAGTCGGGAGGTCTGCAGAACACACACCGACTCCTGACGGCTTCTTGCTTAAATACTGATCCCAAACAAAGGCGGCCAGTTTTCCCGCGCTGATTTTACATACAACATCTGGGTTTCATTAAATGTCACAGTTCTAGGTGCCTCAATGTATAGATCGGATTTCTTACACAGGCACATTCCAAGAGGCCTATATGCTTGGCTTCTCACGCAAGCCTCCCATTATTTCAAGCTGAGGTATCTTTTATTCCATAAAAGTAGGGTATATCACATAAAATAAGATAAAAATTTCTTCTACAATGGCACCCAAGGTATTTTTAGTGCCCTGATTGTGTATTGCATGCAGTCTTTCACTGCATTATATTGTCTTCCTCTCTTATTCTCACCAGATGATAAGCATGGTGGAAATTTAGTTTTAATTTATCTTAACCTCCTGTAAGAGACTGAAGGTAGTAGACGTCTATGGGAGTAGCAGTTTTAAATATCATTCAGTGATAGAAAAGTCCTGCCCTAGTGGAAGATGATGACAGGCAGATAATCTCAGCAGCTAATGACTCATAAATATATTTGTCCATTGAATGTCTTGGGGAGAGGAAGTATAAGTGCCCCTCCTAGGAGGAGCCCCCTGCCTGGAAGAAGGTCAATAGTGGAGAAAGTGGACAGTGCATCTTGAGCAGTGGCGGCTACTGGTCTGTCAAATAGGGGAAGCTCATTTTCGGCCTACATCATAAAATTGTCTATTTATTTAAAAGTAAATTCTGCCCTACGTTCCTTTTCAAGACAACGGTCTGTGACCCTGTTGTACCAACTAAAATCTGTCTTTTCCAGTGACTTGACCAGTGTCCTCTCAATGGCCAGCAGAGCTAGGCTGCTTAAACGGCCTTGGCCCATTGTGTTTTGGGTGTAGGACTTGAGCCGCTTTAAACAGGAGCAGCTCCTTTGCATCTGCGGGTGTAGCTTCAATTGTTGCCACTAATGAGAACAGTTTGTAAAGCTGAGGCATTGCACTCCATGTCTTTAAGGAACACCAAGTAATCACACAGCTTTCCCCTGTTACCCTGCAAGTCCTGATCTGAATACAGGACTTGAAGTTCTCACCTCAGTCTCCCTGAATCAAAGTGATGGCCATAACTTTTCAGGACACTTTGGAAGGCCTCCTCTGGAAATACTTGTCTCATGTCATCAAATTTCTCTGGATTGGCTAATTCTAAGAAGAGCATGCTTTCCAAATTTGAAAAATCTGCTCCAAGATGTTATCAAGGATGGCCATGTACAGATTTCTGTATCGTTCTTGGGGATCCTGCAATTGGCTCAGACGGTGCTTTCACATGGGCTCATCTCGTGGGTCTGATGTGAGATCTGCTGTTTTGGCATAAACGGCTTGGAAAGCCACCTCTGACCTCTTCTCTTTGACAAATGCAAGAAGTGCAATTGTTGCAGTAAAGAACATCCATTGCCCTCTGCTGGACAATATCAAAGACCACATCAGTTTCAGAGAAGATTTGTTCATATGTGTACAACATGAACACAAACTCAAAATCCTCCAGTTTTCTCACAAAGCCTTTGGCACAATCCAGTGTATCATCATCCATTGTTGTATCTGCAATGATGTCTGCAGGAGGCCATCATAATTGTTTGCCACAGTGCTCACTATCCGTGATGTGAAATTCAATCGAGTAGGAGCGTTTCTGGGCAACCTTGAACAGCCTGCAGACTCCAGAAAAGATGTCCACTTTGTGGATTTTGAAAAAAATGTGGCAAATCCAGAGAGTGATGCAAAAAAGATTCTGCACTCAGGCAAGCATTTAGCCCCCTGTGACAGCACCAGATTAAGTCTGTGTGCATAGCAATGCACAAACATTGCACTGGGGGCTATTGCTTTCACTTTGGCCTGCAGACCATTGAGATCTGAATCCATGACAGCAGCCCCATCATAGGTCTGTGCCACAAGCTTATCCTTAAAATTGCCCTGCATGTTCTCATTTAATATTTCAATATGTTCTCATTTATATTAAACGGACTGGGCATCTCGCCCCCCAGAAACATAAAAAAAATCCAATAAAGCGCTCCTGAATTTTACCTGCACTATCCACATAGCGAACAATGACAGAAAGTTGGGCACGGCAGGATATATCAGTTGTTTCATCCACCTGCCATCCAAAAAAGGGATCCTGAATTTCATCTCTGATCTGATCAGAAATGGTGGCTGCAAGAGCAGAGATCAAGTCATTTTGAATAGTATGGGACATAACAGAAAACACAGTTGAGGACTCGAATTGTATGGAGAGGACAGAGTCATATTTAGCTAATGTTTCTGTGAACTCCCTGTAATTCCCCTTGTTGGATGATTCACTACTCTCATCATGTCCCCTAAATGACAACTCCTGCCGGCCAACAAGCATGTCACATCGGTTTAGGAAGGCCCTGTTTTGTTTGACTGTTTCATTATGTTTAGCCACTTGAATGCGAGCACCTTCATTTATTGCATGCTCAACCCTGATCCTTCCCATGCAACTTAATCTTGCACATGCACTCACATGTTCATTGCTTTTTTCATGTCTTTTATATGCCCTGTCAAAGTTAGACAGATCTCCAAACCCCACCTTTGACCAAACAACACATCCATGAGATGGTTTCATCAAGAGGCATGGCCAGCAGTACATTTTATTTGTCACAGCACTTTGTCATACCAGGAGAGCTGAAAAGACCTGTTATTTTTCCCTATCTTTTGCACTAAATCAATCTTAGGTGTTGATCTGCCCTGCTCTTTAATTCTAAGTTTTTCCTCATAAGGAACACTTTCAAATGGCTTCGCCAAAATCAGGTCGACAATATTAGCACTGTCTGCCATCGTGTGCAGGTTCACCCACGACGCTAGCCTAGCCTACTATATGAATGAATGAATGATCTAAAAAAAAAAATTTAAACTCTGTAAAAGTGAAACAAGGAATGTGGTGTATAATTGTATGAAATGTATGATGAAAATCAAGCAATTTCCCAAGCAAATAGATTGAAAATAGGTTTTTCTAGGATAAAGAAATAGGTTGCAGCAGTTTTTATTTCGACTGAACTTCAGAAATCCGCGATGGGACTTCAGCGATTCCTTATAGTACAAAATTGCTGTCAGTCAAAAGGAGATGCAGTCTTTCGACAGACCCTCCAATCATCACGCAGAAGCTCGGCGTCCGGGCCAGCCCACTCCTCATTCACCCCCAGAGACGCTGAGCGTCCGTGGGCGGGACATAATCACAGCGTTTATCCAATGAAGCATTGAAGTCAATGGACGATGGGCTTCAACAGGGAAATGCACTGTGACGCTACGGGAATTTTTAGTCAATAAAATGTTAATACAATAGTACATAATTTGACCATTAATTTTGTGACATTATAGAGGAAGATGAGCTTCCCTTGCAGTCTTAAAGAAATCGCACCTGATCTTGAGCATGGTTCATGACTTGACCCTCTGGTGGTCTCTTATAGTGGTACAGCAGTGGTCTCTGAGCATGGTGAATCTGAATGTACTGTCGGCCATGCTGTTTTGCAACCTTGGTGCTTTACTTTTGGCTTTAGGTCAGAGGGAGAAGTGGCAAGATGTGTGAGTGCACTGGCTCTGTTTCTATATACACTGAACACTGTTTTTGTATAATTAGCATGCATATCTCTTTATTATTTACTAATAATACTTGCTTATATCTTTGATACAAATTAGCAAAATGTCATTTCTATTATAACAGTATAATTTTAAATTTTGTAGCATTATCTATTCTATAGATACTGATACTGCACATATTCACTGCCTATAGCTTTTTTATGTCAAGATTACTGTTATTAACATCTTCTCCATGAACCCCCCATACTTAAAATTGGTAAATTGAGGTCCGCAATCTGCTAGGCCGAAGTATCTGAACACGAGTTGGAACAGGATTTCTGCAGTTCTGAAGGCAGTGGGGAGATTCGATGGGGCAATTAATTTAAAGGATATAGACAATCTGTTGGTTATTACCTTAATAATGGTTTTACTTCGAGATTTGGGTAGATTCGTAATAAAATCAACGCCAATGTGGGCTTTTGGGAAATAATTAATTTCTTTATCAATTTCCCACATGACTGTACACACAAATTTGGACTTAGTCATTATTCTGTCTTCACCCTTGTTTGCAGTGGGTGTGTTCTGCGATAGTGTGGAGTGGGTCCACGATAGGGTATCTGCCTTGGCATTTTTGGATCCTGGTTTGCAAGGACAACACAAAGTTAAATCTTGTGAAAAAACACATCGGACTCAGTGGCATTCGTTCTCTTGGCAGTTTTTATGTATTTCATGTATGTTTTTATTGTCTGTGGAGATTATGAATTTATGTTTTTCTCCTTTGAGCCAATGACGCCACTATTCCAATGCTAGTTTAGATTTCCTATGACATAATTTTGCTCAGCTGGTGTTAATTTTTTTACATAAATGCTATGGGTGTAGCTTTTAGTTTGGAGCAGAATCTTTGTGAAAGTATTGCTCCCACAATGGTCCCACAAGGCATCCACTTCCACAGAGAATGATTTCTAAGGATCAGGGGGCTTTAATATAGGTGCTGTTGGGAAGGGTTCCTTAAGGTGCAAAAAGGATTGTTGTGCTTCTGGGTTCCATTTCAATCTTTTGGAGTTTTCTATTAAAAAGTTTGATAGTGCTGCTGCGATTCGGCTAAAATTTCCAATAAACCTTCTGTAGAAATTTGCAAATCCTAGGAAGCATTGTAGTTGTTTTATAGATGTTGGGCTGGGCCAGACCCTTATGGCTGAAACCTTCTCTTGATCCATTTGTACGCCCTCCTGGCTGATAACATATCCCAAGAAATTAATTTCTTTAACATGGAATTCACACTTTTCCCTCTTGACATATAGGTGATTATTTCTGAGTCAGGTTAATACCTTTCTTATATGTATGATGTGACTGTATAAATATGGGGAGTAGATCAAGATGTCGTCAATGTAGACTATGACGTATTTTACTAATATCTCAAGTACGACATTTATGAAGTTTTGAAATACTGAAGGGGCTGAAAATATTCTATATGGCATCATGCAATATTCATAGTATCCAAATGTGGTGCTAAAGGCAGTTTTCCTTTCATCTCCTTCGAAACTCTTATCAGATTATAGGTACTGCATATTTCCAATTTTGAAACAATCCTTGCTTCTCACAGTTGTTCCAGAGCTGTAGGAACTAGGGGTACAGGGTATATGTATTTTACAGATTGTTGACCACACAATAATCAATGCACAGTTTGGGATTTTTAATGGAGGTGGATGCTACATGGAGGGTGGGTTGAACCATGCATTGTTTTTGCACTCCTTGGAGCACTGTGTGATTTCTGGTTCTTATGAGGAATTTTGTTGTTGTGATGAGGAAGAAGATGTCTTCCTGATGTAGTGCTCCCACTGTGAGTGACACATGTGAAGTCCTGTGACTTGTTTCAGAATTCTAATTCCACTTTTCTGAGGAGCATTTTTCCCTTTCATACTCACCGTGGGATTCTGAGTAGTGACCACTCTTTCTGAACCACTCTTTTGCTCTTTATTTGTTGGCCGTACAGGGCAGAGAGGTATGCTGTGTTGTGATCTCCCGCAATAGAAGCACAACTGCTCCCTCCGGCAGTGATTAATTTCTCCCTCGCTCCCCCAATATGCATTTATTCGCCATGAGGCAGTGTTGGGAATTCAATAGCTTTGCCAGGAAATGTTTTTTTTGACATCAAGGCGTCAGGTTTAATTGTTAATTTAATTCATCCAAAGAGACATTATCAACCCTGCATGCCAGTTCCTTGAGGATCCTGGGATTTAATCCTCAGCGATATGCTCTTTTTAGCGCGACTTGCTACCTGCGGTGATAGTGCAGAAGTTGAAAGTGTATTTGGCCACGCTCTGCTTTCTTTGCTGCATGTTGAGCAGGTGCTCACTTTCTTTCCTTCCTTTCCTTCAAACATTCTTTTAACCATTTCCAGGTAGTGCTCATGTTAAGTCATGCTTTCATCACCTTTATTTCATATTGAAGTAGCCCATTTTAAGGCTTTTCTGGTGAGCAAGTTGAATTGTGCTATTTTTCTTTTTTCCCTGACATTGTCTTGTCCAGCAAAGTAGAATGAGCTCTTCAAAATGAAACCTTGACACTCAGCTGGATCACTAGCGTATTTGTCTGGATAGGATTAGGGGCAACGATGATTGGAGTTCTAGGAGGAGCAGCACTGGCAGACATTTTGTTGGTGAGTTGATCTGCCATTTTTTGCGTCCATTCTGCTGCAAGTTCTGCTGAATTTGTACTATCTATATTCGAATACACATTATTCTGACAGAGCTTGTTTAAAACTCGAATGTGGCTCAGAAGGGCTTCCTGAACGTTTATATTTCCTGATGGAGGACTGGATCAGGCTAAGGTCAAAATCCAAGTCAAGTCAAGTCAAGTCAAGTAGGCTTTTATTGTCATTCCAACCATATACAGTTAGTACACAGTGAAACGAAACAACGTTCCTCCAGGACCAAGGTGCTACATACATGCAACAACATAAATTTACAACACACATTTTTACATTTTTAAGTTAACCAAAAAGAACTATCAAATTTCTATACAAAAAATACACAATAGACAAAGTGCACATGCAAATGTGCAAACAAAGAGGTACATGACAGACACAACAATGTAACACATAACAGTGCTTTTTTGATGAAGTATGAATTGAGGTAGTGGGAAGAGCAGCAGTAAACTGTTTACATTTTGACAAGAGTATTGTGTGCAAATAGCAGTCAAATAAATATTGTGCAAAAAATTGCAAGGAGCAGCACAGGTAGGTAGGTATGAGCAGATTGAGATGGATGTATATCAGTATGATTGTGCATGTGTGTTTATCAATTCAGTCCAAATGTTATTTAGTTCGTCTGAGTGATTTGTGTATGTGTGTGTGTGTGTGTGTGTGTGTGTGTTTATCAGTCCAGTCTCTTTGTGTTAAGGAGACGGATGGCTTGTGGGTAAAAACTGTTTCTCAGTCTGGATGTGAGTGCCCGAATGCTTCGGTACCTTTTTCCAGATGGCAGGAGGGTGAAGAGTGAGTGTGATGGATGTGTCCGGTCAGCCACAATGCTGGTGGCTTTGCGGATGCAGCGTGTGGTGTAAATGTCTTCGATAGAGAGGAGAGAGACCCCGATGATCTTCTCAGCTGTCCTCACTATCCGCTGTAGGGTCTTGCGGTCTGACATGGTACAATTCCCAAACCAGATAGTGATGCAGCTGCTCAGGATGCTCTCAATAGTTCCTCTATAGAAGGTGGTGAGGATTGGTGGTGGAAGCTGTGTCTTTCTCAGCCTTCTCAGGAAGAAAAGACGTTGTTGGGCTTTCTTATGCAGAGAGCTGGTGTTGAGGGACCAGGAGAGTTTCTCCTCCAGGTAGACGCTCAGGAATTTTGTGCTCGTGATGATCTCCACAGAAGAGCCGTCAATGCTGAGCGGAGAGTGATCGCTCCGTGTCCTCCTGAAGTCAACAACCATCTCTTTTGTCTTTTCAACGTTCAGAGCCAGGTTGTTGTCTTTACACCAGTCCGTTAGCCTCTGCACTTCCTCTCTGTATGCTGACTCGTCGTTCTTGCTGATGAGACCCACCACGGTCGTGTCATCAGCGAACTTGATGATATGATTGGAGCTGTGTGTCGCTACACAATCATGAGTCATGAGCAGTGTGAACAGAAGGGGACTGAGCACGCAGCCCTGGGGGCCCCAGTACTCAGTGTGGTGGTCCTGGAGGTGTAGATCCCGATCCGCACTGCTTGAGGTCTTTCGGTCAGAAAGTCCTGGATCGAGTTACAGAGGGAGGTGTTCAGGCCCAACAAGCTCAGCTTCCCGATCAGGTGTTGGGGGATGATTGTGTTGAATGCTGAACTGAAGTCTATGTACAGCATTCTGACGTAAGTGTCTTTCGTTTCAAGATGTGACAGTGCCAGGTGGAGTGTGGTGGACATGGCGTCGTCCGTTGAACGGTTTGGACGATACGCGAACTGCAGGGGGTCTAGTGAGGAGGGAAGCAGGGTCTTGATGTGTCTCATGACGAGCCGCTCGAAGCACATGATGATAGGTGTGAGTGCAACATGACGGTAGTCATTGAGACAGGACACTGAAGACTTCTTCGGCACGGGGACGATGGTGGTAGATTTAAAGCATGTGGGAACGACTGCGCTGCTCAGAGAGATGTTGAATATGTCGGTGAGAACACCTGCCAGCTGTTCTGCACATTCTCTGAGCACTCTGCCTGTGATGTTGTCTGGTCTAGCAGCTTTACATGGGTTGACTCTGCGTAGAGTTTTCCTCACATCAGCCGTGGTGAGACACAGCACCTGGTCGTTCGGCGGAGGGGTGGTCTTCCTCGCCGACACGTCGTTCTGCATGTCGAACCGTAGGTAGAAGTTGTTCAGCGCATCTGGAAGGGAGCCGTCACTGTCACAGGTAGGTGATGTCGTCCTGTAGTTAGTGATGGCTTGTATACCCTGCCACATGCGCCGTGTGTCACCGCTGTCCTTGAAGTGATTGTGGATTCTCTGGGCATGTGTGCGCTTCGCCTCTCTGATGGCCTGGGACAGTTTGGCCCTTGCTGTTCTTAGGGCCACCTTGTCCCCTGCTTTGAAGGCAGAGTCTCTGGTTCTCAGAAGTGCACGCACCTCCGCAGTAATCCACTGTTTCTGGTTGGGTCGTGAGATGATGTTCTTGGAGACAGTGACATCATCGGTGCACTTGTTGATGTAGCTGGTCACTGATGACGTGTACTCCTCCAAGTCGGTGAAGTCGCCGTAACTTGCAGCCTCCCTAAACATGTTCCAGCCAGTGTTCTCGAAACAGTCCTGAAGAGCAGAGATGGCTGCTTCAGAACCGGTTTTGAACGCCTGACGAGTGGTCTGTATGCTGGAATTAGCATAACAGAGATGTGGTCTGAGTAGCCGAGGTGGGGGCGGGGCTCTGCCCGATATGCGCCGGGGATGTTTGTGTAAACAAGATCCAGCGTGTTTTCCCCTCTCGTTGCAAAGTCCACATACTGATGGAATTTAGGAAGCACTGACTTGAGATTTGCATGGTTGAAATCTCCAGCAACAATAAACAGTCCATCCGGGTGTGTGTTCTGCAGATTACTGATCTTAGCATACAGTTCCCATAATGCTTCCTTAGCATTAGCGCTAGGTGGAATGTACACTCCGATAATGAAAACGGTGGTGAATTCAAGCGGTAAATAAAAAGGTCTACATCTAACAGTCACAATCTCCACCAGCGATGAGCAAAAGCTAGAAACTAGCACAGAGTTCTTACACCATTTCGTGTTGATGTAAACACATAAGCCGCCGCGAGTCTTACCGCACAGAGCTGTGTTTCTGTCTGCGCGAAACGAGGCTAGTCTGTCTAGCTGAATGCCGGTGTCTGGAACTCTGTCGCTGAGCCATGTCTCCGTGAAAACAAATACAGCACAACAGTCTCTAACCTCACGCTGTGTAGCCTGTTGCAGTCGGATGTAGTCCAGTTTATTTTCCAGGGAGCAGCCGTTAGATAAGATGATGGACGGAAGAGCCGGTCGGCTAGGGTTTGTTTTTAGCCTAGCACAGACTGCCCCCGCTTGCCGCGCTTCCGGCTTACGATGTCCCCTCCTCCGGCCACCGGCATCTGGCAACGCAGAGGACTGGAGGAATCACTTTTTAAGTTTCACAACAAACACACACACACAACGGAAAGACCGTTTTAACAGGAAAAAAAATTATTTCTTTGACATTGGGGTGAGCGCATACTAAGGGAATCACTGCTGTAAAGTAAAAAAAACAGAAACAAAACAAATGAACCAGCACCTTACCTTTGAAAAGAATCGCGACAGAGCAAAGTTTCTGTGTGTTTGTGAAGCCGGGGAGGGGGTGAAAAGGCGAGAGAGTGTCTGTGCGTGTGTCATGGTGTTTGCGTGTGTGTGTGTGTGTGTGTGTGTGTGTGTGTGTGTGTCAAATTACGGGCACACACACATAAGAGACGCTGAAAGAATTTCGCAGCGCAAGAGTGGCGCTCGGTGTCAAAATAAGAGTCGCATGCGTGATACATGATACTCGGCACTTGTAAACTAATACTTTCTGATTAAAATTTTATTAAAAATCTTTGCTCGTAAACCACGTTACTCGCAATCCGAGGTTCCACTGTACTTCTATTATATTAATAGTTTTGACAATGTGTGATGGAGGGAAGAGAGATCCTGATGATCTCAGCCGTACTAACTATTTGCTGCAGGGTTTTGTGATCTGAATGGCACAAACAAGGCAGTCATTCATCTTCTAGAGGAACTATAGAGTCCCTCTGTAGAAAGTGGTGAGGATGGTGGAGGAAAATGAGCTTTTCTCAGCCTTTTCAGAAAGTTGAGATGATGTTGGGATTTCTTGCCTATTGATCTGGTATTGATGGACAAGACTTTCTATGTTGGTATTTCAAGATAGCAGTGCAGAAACACTGCAGTGGCTGGATCCAAAACTAATCTGTACTTATCTGTGTTCACTTCTGTGCGTAATTTCTGTTTTTATCCATTCAGTACATCAGGACAAACTGCTAGGCACTAGTACACTACAGAAATAACACAAACCAACCTTCACAATCTATCTCGGCTTGCTATTGAGAACAGGCCCCCAGACCTCAACATCACCCAATGTTGAGTGGAAAAGCCAACACCTAGCGTGGGTCTGTGCTAGGGTAAAGGGGATCTCTGCACCACAGGTCTGTTTTAAACACAGACTGACACATGTTCAAGGAGCCTGTAAACAAGGTGTGCATAGTGGTTTAGAGATTAGCAGTGTTGCCTTGTATCTCAAGGTCCTGGTTTCGATTCTCATGTTGGGTCTGTGTGCATGGACTCCTTGTTTAGTGGTTTTCCTCTGGGTTCTTTGGTTTTCTCCCACAGTCCAAAGACATGCAGATTCGTCTAATTCGCATTCCCAAATTGCCCATTGAGTTTGAATGGTAGTCTTAATTTTGTCAGCTATTTACAAAATTTTACTGGGGTCCAGGAACCATTAAGACATAAGTACGTGCTCGTGCTCAAAAGAGGAAGTGAAGTAATTACTGTATGACTTCGTACATAAACGAACGTGGCTGCTAAAGAATCTCTGTGAAGTAATGCCGAAGTACAGCATTTGTTTGAAATTTAGACAGATGAAAAAAGGTAATCGACAAAGATTATCAGATATTACACATAAAAACTCCAATATTTACGGAAGTAAGCTGCCGCTCACGCAGCACACAGCGTGCGGTGCAATACTGAAGTGAGAAATAGATAAATAATAGGATAAAAAACATCCAGTGTGACTGAGTTGGATCCCCTCTGTCCCTCCGCGACACTATCTACCTTTATCATCTGAACTAGACAGCGTGGAGCCTGGTCCAGCAGAGTGCCTGCAAGCTAACGGTAAGTTTATATTAAATATGAACATTATTAACATACTCTAAAGATAATCCCATATTATCACGGCATCTCCTGGTAATTGTCTGTGGAGCTTGTGGTGACATTTTAAATGCATATAATAAGACATAGCGGATTATCCTTTCACATTAACTCACAACAAAGTTAACTTCGAATGCTCCTCATGTCTGTTTACTTTAAGGCCCAAAATCATTTCCTTGTTCAAATCAGTAGAATGTGATGAACTCAAGTGTTGTGCTTATGTAGCTATTAGAGTTACAGGTACTTTACTTTTTACTCATTATTTTATGTATAACCTTTATGTACTGTATATACTCCATCACATCTCAGAGACACTTATAAAAATTGAGATGTTGATGATGCACATAAGCTCCACACACAATTTTAGGTTATCTGTTATTGCTGTGACAACATAAATGTTGGAAAAAATTTATTTGTGCAAGCTGTTATGGTTGCAATTTTCAGCTAATTTCTTGCTTTTGTACTTTCTTGCAGACAGGCACTGGAGAAAACACAGATTGAGACATCTAACAGTAGCACAAGACCAGCTACAACAGAAGAGAGAGGCAAACCCTTATGTGCAAGAGCAGGAGATTTATGATGCCTGGCTGAAATCTCAAATTTAGGTGGAGAAGCGTACTATTTGACAGCTACTTTTGTTATAAAACTTGTTTAAATTTTAATTGAATAATTTTTTAATAAAAAAATTTTGCACTCTAAATAGTATTCTGTCTCTTTTCCAAATCCAAACCCCACACTCATCTTGGATTTTACAGTATACATTTATTTTGCATTTACAAAAATACAACATACACACACTGCACACAAAACATGTTAAATACAAAACATTGATGCATTTTGAAGTTTCAAATTCAATAGTTTCTCAGCTAAGTTTGATACATAGCAAGGTAAGGGAAAAAAGAGCACAAGCATCTCTCTTTTAGGAGTGTTGTCTTCTTGATAGGTGAATTTGGTAGCCATTTCTGGTCTCCCCTGGTCACAAGGACATGCTTCTATCACACATCACCCCCCCTATTGAACCCAGATGATCCTGAGAAGAACAGAAAATACATGATTACATGTTTATTATTTATTATATGTATCTATAATATTCATTAAACTTTATTATAGCAGGCATTATATTTATTTGTAGCATTTCCTGCATTTATTCATTGTTTACATCTGTATGATTAATTCGCAGTGTATATAAGGACTTTATTTTTGCAAAAAAATAAATTAGTAAACATTTAAAATGAATAACACTCATGTGCTATGACCAAAGAAAGTAATGTTTAATGAGCATCTTGTTTTCAATTTGTCTGTGGAAATCAGAAGAGAATGTAGACAGCACCTGATTTCTCACCTTACAGTGTAGTCTTGTAAAATGATTCCTCAGTACCTCTGTCACTAAAAGTCTAGGCTAGTCTAGTTTAGTTTTAGTCAGAGGAACCCTTTTTTTATTTATTTATTTTTTATTTTTTTAACAAAATAACTAAAACTTTTAAATGTATCTTTTCATCTAATGTTTTCAGCTAATTATAGTTAACAACTGTGCCATTTCCAACTACATAACAATAGAAGCAGTATGGACAATACAGTGGTTTGAAACACACTTGGACTGTTGTGTTGGACTATGAGTCACAATAATTTTCTAGTATATTTGCTGAAGGGTTTGTCAATGGTTCAGCTGTAAATGTCACGACCCGCCAAGCCACGGCTCTGTCATAATCACTTAAGCACTCCTGTTCCATGTTCCCAACCGCCCCTTACATCTCACCGCCTCATCTTCTGCTCTCCTCACACCTGTGCCCCATCACTAAACATCTCCCTTACCTATTTAAACCACACGCTGACACCACCTTGTCGCCAGATTATTGAGTGCCTTCCATAGCCCAATTTTCCAGCGTTTTCCTAGACCTTGCTTTTCTGATACCTACCACGCTTTGTTTTTCCCGACCACGCTTTCGCTTCATGTTTTGGATTTCCACGCTCACGGACTTTGTATTATCGACCAACGGATCTGTTTTGACGACTACGAACTTGGATCACGGATATCCCATTGTCTCTCTGGCTTTGAACCCTGCTCGCCCATCGACCACGATTAAGCTCTGCAAAGCAGCCACCAACCCGCACGACTTCTCCGCGCGCTCATCGGCTTCATTGCGAAGATCACGCTCTCGCCGGCTCCTCGAGCTTCCGCATTCCTGCACGAGCCGCGCTGTACACAAGGCTCTCTCGCCGGCTCACGGAGCTTCCACATTCCTGCACGAAGCGTGCTACACACAAGGCTCTCTCGCCGGCTCACGGTGCTTCCGCATTCCTGCACGAAGCGTGCTACACACAAGGCTCTCTCGCCGGCTCACGGTGCTTCCGCATTCCTGCACGAAGCGTGCTACACACAAGGCTCTCTCGCTGGCTCACGGTGCTTCTGCATTCCTGCACGAAGCGTGCTACACACAAGGCTCCCTCGCCGGCTCACGGTGCTTCCGCATTTCTGCACGAAGCGCGCTACACACAAGGCTCCCTCGCCAGCTCACGGTGCTTCCGCATTTCTGCACGAAGCGCGCTACACACAAGGCTCCCTCGCCGGCTCGCGGTGCTTCCGCATTTCTGCACGAAGCGCGCTACACACAAGGCTCCCTCGCCGGCTCGCGGTGCTTCCGCATTCCTGCACGAAGCGTGCTACACACAAGGCTCCCTCGCCGGCTCGCGGTGCTTCCACATTCCTGCACGAAGTGTGCTACACACAAGGCTCCCTCGCCGGCTCACAGTGCTTCCGCATTTCTGCACAAAGCACGCTACACACAAGGCTCCCTCGCCGGCTCGCGGTGCTTCCGCATTCCTGCACGGGTCACGCTGCACACAAGGCTCTCTTGCCGGCTCGCGCCGCTTCCGCATTCCTCCCAGGCTTGCGCTGCACACAGAGCTCTCACGCCGGCACACGCAGCTTCCTGACATAGAGCAGCAAGTTTTACAGCGACAAGCACGTTTATAAAAACACCTCTGCCAAGCTCTCTTCCAACTCCACATCAACTATTACACAACATACCCAATCCCAAGGAGCTCCTCCCCTGCACTTGGATCCATCATGACCTCTGATTCCTAACAGTATAATCTGGCCAAAAAAAATGGATCCAGCAGAGGCAGCTTGTCTACTCATCAACAAGAGATCACGCAGATCACCTCAACACTCCAAAGTATCATGGAAACCTTAACATCACTTACTACCCAGCTACAGCAGACACGACTGCCCCCAGCACCAATCCCACAGCCTCCTCTCCCAGTACAGGCCACTGGTTATGAACCACACCTCCCTGCCCCACCCACTTATGATGGTGATCCGTCTACCTGTCAATCCTTCTTATCACAGTGTTCCCTCGTTCTTCAACTGCTGGCGGCGTCATTTCCCACTGAACGATCCAAGGTGGCTTACATAATCACACTCCTCTCAGGAAAAGCCAGGGAGTGGGGAACAGCGCTATGGGATGCCCAGGTCCCTTGCTGCTTCACATACAGGACATTCACCGATGAGATGAGGAGGGTTTTCGACCGCTCATTCACAGGACACCAGGCAGCAGGAAAACTACTTCAGCTACGCCAGGGATCTAGCTCCGTCTCCGATTATGCCATCGACTTTTGAACACTGGCGCCCTCCTGTGACTGGGATGAAAAGGCTCTTTTTGACTGCTTCTACAATGGACTCTCGGATCCAATCAAAGATGAACTTGCGGCCCGAGAGCTTCCATCAGACCTACAGGGTCTTATTGATTTAGCTACACGTATCGATGCCCGTAAATGTTCCCGACATGAGGCGCGCCGACCCCTTAGTAACTTTCATACCCCAGCTCCCTCATTCACCACTCCCGAGTCATTTCCTGAACCCATGCAGATTGGCTGGGCACATATTTCGCCAAGGGAGCGTCAACGCCGGAGGGATGATGGGGCCTGCTTTTACTGCGGCCAGTCGGGCCATGTTGTGCGCTCCTCTCCACAAAATGCCGGGCCTCCCAGTAGTTCTGGGGGTACGGGGGGCCCAATTCTACTCTTTCCCCAGACCAGCGCTCATGTTTTCCTGTTACCCTGACCCTTGACAACCGTTCTTACATCACCCACGCCTTATTAGATTCCCGGGGCCGACCAAAATCTAATTTCCACCTCTTCTGTTTCTCTATTCAAAATCCCACTCACTCCCTTATCCCAATCACTCATAGTTCAGGCTCTTGATGGCAGTAGACTCGCCCCTATCACCCATCGCACCTCTCCCGTTACCTTACAGTTCTCAGGCAACCACATTGAGACCATCACTTTTCTCACTGTCCAGAACGCTCATGCACCCATTGTGTTGGGCCTCCCCTGGCTAAGGTTGCATAACCCCCACATAGATTGGCTGAAACAAAGCATCCTGGGTTGGAGCCCTACCTGCCTCTCGTCATGCCTACGTGCTGCCACCACTGGGCGAACCTTGCCCTCCTTCCAGGAGGAGATCCCTAATCTGGTAAAAGTGCCTACCGAATACCATGATCTTCGACAGGTTTTTAGCAAAGCACGGGCCGTCTCGCTACCACCTCATCGTCCCTATGATTGCGCTATTGATCTTCTCCCTGACACCTCCCCTCCCAAGGGCTATATATATTCTCACTATATATAGGCCACTATATTCTCTCTCCCGCCCTGAGAGAGAGGCTATGGAACAATATATTAACGAGTCGCTTGCAGCAGGGATAATTCGCCCATCCTCCTCACCTGCAGGGGCAGGATTCTTTTTTGTGGAGAAAAAAGGCAAGTCCCTCAGACCCTGCATTGACTACAGGGGATTAAACGAGATCATGGTCAAGAATCGCTACCCACTTCCACTAATGTCATCTGCCTTTGAAATGCTCCAGGATGCCCTTATGTTCACCAAACTTGACCTAAGAAACGCCTACCATCTGGTCAGAATACGGGAGGGTGACGAGTGGAAGACCACCTTCAATACCCCCACTGGTCATTATGAGTACTTGGTTGTTCCGTTCGGTCTAACTAATGCCCCAGCAGTCTTCCAGGTGCTCATCAACGACGTCCTCAGAGACTTTCTCAACGTATTCGTGTTCGCATACCTAGACGACATCTTGATTTTCTCACGCTCTGAAAAGGAACACAAGCTCCATGTTCTCCAAGTCCTGCAACACCTGCTGGAGAAGAAGTTGTATGTCAAGGCAGAAAAATGTGAATTTCACTGCTCTTCCACCTCTTTCCTAGGCTATGTCATCTCACCGTCCAGCATCCAAATGGACACCACCAAGGTGAAGGCGGTCACTGACTGGCCACAACCATCATCCAGGCGTGAACTACAACGCTTCCTGGGATTTGCCAACTTCTATCGCCGATTTATTAAGAATTACAGTATGGTGGCTACCCCACTCACAGCACTCACCTCGACCAAGACCCTGTTCCGTTGGAGTCCCCTGGCAAACAGCACCTTCGAGGACCTCAAGCGTTGATTTACCACGGCACCCCTCCCTTCAGTTTGTCGTAGAAGTGGATGCTTCTGAGACAGGTGTAGGGGCCGTTCTTTCGCAAAGATGGCCCAAGGACAAGCTCTTTCTTCTCCCGCAAACTCAAACCCCCTGAACGAAATTATGACATTGGGGACCGGGAACTATTGGCAGTCAAACTGGCACTCGAGGAGTGGAGGCACTGGCTGGAGGGAGCAGAACACCCTTTTCTTGTATGGACAGATCACAAGAATCTCGAGTACTTAAGGACAGCTAAAATACTTAATTCTCGTCAGGCGCGGTGGTCGCTCTTCTTCGCCCGCTTTCGCTTCACATTATCATATCGGCCAGGATCTAAGAATGTCAAACCTGACGCCTTTTCCAGGCAATTCTCCACCTCCAAACGCACTCCCACGATGGAAACCATCCTCCCCCCTCCATGCCTTGTGGCTATTACACGGCTAGATGTGGAAAATCTGGTCCAACAGTCTCTTGGACAGGAACCAGGCCCAAGTATTGTTTCCCCGAGCATGCTCTTCATTCCTGCGTCAGTGAGACCCCAAGTGCTTGACTGGGCCCACAGCTCTAGATTGGCCTGTCACCCTGGGATGACACGCACCCTTTCACTCCTGCAGCAACGGTTCTGGTGGTCCACTATGAAGGAAGACGTTAAGGAGTTTGTAGCTGCTTGTGATGTCTGTTCAAGGAACAAGACAACTAGCCACCCCCCTGAGGGTCTCCTAAGGCCCCTCCCCATTCCCCACCATCCATGGTCTCACATTTCCATAGATTTTGTCACTGGACTGCCACCATCGAACAATAACACCTGCATCTTAACCGTTGTTGACCGGTTCTCCAAATCATCCCATTTTATTCCGCTACCCAAACTTCCATCTGCCAAAGAAACTACCGAGTTGCTCATCAACCATGTTTTCTGTCTCCATGGACTTCCGACATTGTCTCTGACAGAGGACCGCAATTCTCAGCACAGTTCTAGTAGACCTTTTGCGGTCTTATTGGTGCCACCCCCAGTCTCTCATCTGGTTTTCACCCCCAGACTAATGGACAAACAGAACGCATGAATCAGGAACTGAAATAAGCATTAAGGAGCATGGCCTCTCGGGATGCAGCCTACTGGAGTCGCTTCCTACCCTGGATGGAATATGCCCACAACTTGCTCCCCACACGGGGATGTCTTCGTTCCACTGCTGCCTTGGGTATCAGCCACCATTATTTCCCCCCAGGAAGAGGAAGCTGCAGTCCCCTCTGCCCAAGCCTTCGTCTGCCGCTGCAGAAGAGCGTGGCAGCGGGCTCGTATCCAATTGCAGCGCACCGTCAGCTCCTTCCAGCATCAGGCTAACCGCCACCGCTTACCAGCTCCCAGATATCATATTGGCCAAAGGGTTATGTTATCAACTCGTGACCTTCCTCTCAAGACCACCTCTAGGAAACTTTCACCAAGGTTCATCGGTCCGTTCACGATCACTCGAGTTACCAACCAATGTTCTGTCCGGTTGGACTTACCTTTATCCATGCGCCGAATCAACCCCACATTTCATGTCTCACAGATTCGCAGATTGGTCTCCTGTCCATTATCCCCACCCACCCAACCCCCCCCTCCTCCTCGACTCATAGATGGGGGTGAAGCCTTCACAGTCCGTAAACTCCTTAAGTCTCGCCGCCGTGGACGGGGTCTCCAGTACCTTGGTGGACTGGGAGGGCTATGGCCCTGAGGAGAGAAGTTGGGTACCAGCCAGTTTCATCCTAGATCGCTCCCTTATTACTGATTTTCACAGACTCCACCCCGAGGCACCTGTTAGAATGCCAGGTGGCGTTCATAGGGGAGGGGGTACTGTCACGACCCGCCAAGCCACGGCTCTGTCATAATCACTTAAGCACTCCTGTTCCATGTTCCCTACCGCCCCTTACATCTCACCGCCTCATCTTCTGCTCTCCACACACCTGTGCCCCATCACTAATCATCTCCCTTACCTATTTAAACCATACGCTGACACCACCTTGTCGCCAGATTATTGAGTGCCTTCCATAGCCCAATTTTCCAGCGTTTTCCTAGACCTTGCTTTTCTGATACCGACCACGCTTTGTTTTTCCCAACCACACTCTCGCTTCACGTTTTGGATTTCCACGCTCACGGACTTTGTATTATCGACCAACGGATCTGTTTTGACGACTATGAACTTGGATCACGGATATCCCATTGTCTCTCTGGCTTTGAACCCTGCTCGCCCATCGACCACGATTAAGCTCTGCAAAGCAGCCACCAACCTGCACGACTTCTCTGCGCGCCCACCGGCTTCATTGCGAAGATCACGCTCTCGCCGGCTCCTCGCGCTTCCGCATTCCTGCACGAGCCGCGCTGTACACAAGGCTCTCTTGCCGGCTCACAGTGCTTCTGCATTCCTGCACGAAGCGTGCTATACACAAGGCTCTCTCGCCGGCTCACGGTGCTTCCGCATTCCTCCCAGGCTCGCGCTGCACACAGAGCTCTCTCACTCGGGACACGCAGCTTCCCGACATAGAGCAGCAAATTTTACAGCAACAAGCACGTTTATAAAAACACCTCTGCCATGCTCTCTTCCAACTCCACATCAACTATTACACAACATAACCAATCCCAAGGAGCTCCTCCCCTGCACTTGGATCCATCACGACCTCTGATTCCTAACAATAAAATACATATCCAATACAAAACATATGGTAAATACCACGAAGAAGCTGTAAAACTACCTTAAGATGTTTATGGTTTGCCTTGATGTGTCTCTTCTGGGTCGTGGTATAATCTCATAACAATTGTGTGCCCACACTGTTTCCCCTCCGATATTACTACACATCATCTTTTTTTTCTCCGATTAAATATAAAGAAAAAGCCCCAAATATCTGCTCTTCTCTTTCGCCCGAGTAATACTGCTGTCATAACGAAGAGTAAAATGACTGAGCTTGTAACATTCCATCACAATGTGCAAACTACTCCTGATATGCCATGGTCCTTGACCTAGGAAATACCGCTGCTCATGCTATAATAACGAATTTAACACCGTATTGCAGTGGATTATGACAAAAATTAAATGTTGATGAAAAAGAAGACAGAAGTTTTAGGTTTTATTTTTTTAAACCACATTTTAGTCCTGTCTCATATAAAGTACGTTGTGACAATATTGCATACTGATTTCAGCACTGTCACTGTTCATTAGTATCTGTGACATCTCGTCTTCTCGTTTTAATCACAGGGAAAAAGGTTGTCAATTAATATTTTTCATCATTATTTTGCTTGATGAAATTTACAGTAGTGAATGTGCATGTAAATGTTGATTGGAAGTCCTGAACAATGGTCACCATTGGCCTCCATGGTCCGTGATTGGACTACAGAGGTTCGTAGATGGATGAATGGATGGTAACCTTATTAACTTGGAGAAGCACAGTACCTCATTGAATCAGCAATGGCTTTGATAACTACTGTCTGCAAGACCATCAACACAAGCTATAACCAGAGACCGAGAATCATTGTAGAAATGCATACACTGCTGAGGACCCGTGACAGGTGACAAGGCAACCCTAAGAACAGCAAGGGCCAAACTGTCCCAGGTCTCAGAAAGGGCAAGCGTGCACATAACCAGAGAATCCACAAACATTTTCAGGAGAGTGGCAATACATAGTGCACGTGGCAGGGCATCTAGGCCATCAACAGCTACAGAACACCTGCCTGCCTGATTCCTCCCTTCCAGATGTACTGAACAAGTTCTATGCATGGTGTTAAGCACAGTGTGATGTGATAATGTCAAAAGCACCAAATTTCTTAGTGTTTACATGGTCAAGAAACTCAATTGGTCATTCTTTCAATAGGCCAACTGTTACTCTTAAGTCTTACTTTAGGGTTTTGTGACTTTTGCGTGACAGCATCAGCAGAGCCACCTCACCCTGAACATTTTCCTGACATGGTGCCTGGACCTGACTTGGTCACACCTCTCCAGCCAATCTTGTGCATCCTGTGCCCTTCCTACACTTAATGCCAGACCATGAGCTTTTTACCTGTTAACACTCCAAGCAATCCCCAGGAATAAGTACTGTCTCCACCAATCTTTTTCTACTTGAATTGAATGGTGACAGGAACAAGTAGATCACTGTGAAAACACCTCACCTTCATAAATTGTGCATTCCCCAAAACCTGGTATCGAATCAGGACTTCATGGACTATAGGTTGATTACATTCCAGATCCAACAAGGCCAGAAATGTACCCACTCGCATACTCGCTATAACTACATTCCTGCATGATCAGGGAAGGCTTGTGGCATGTCAGGAATGGTTTACTCCTCGACATCTCCAGACTTTCAGTCATTTTGGCTAATTATCGTCTGCAAGCACACATAATTGTAAACATTTTTGGCTGGGAAAACAGCTACATATTCTTCATGTAGAAACTTTGAATTATTGCTGGCACTGGGTTTGATAAATATGGGAGCCATGAAGCAATTGAACAAAAATAAATAATATTGAGGAGACACACAAATGCTTTTTTCACAAGTCACAAGTGCACAAGAGATATGAAATACATGTACATGCAGTTTGTTTATGCCTGGTGGTACCTCATACAGCATATTCCTGTTATCAAAAACCAAACTAAAACTGGTAGGTAAAAGATGTGGAAAATGGTAAACGGTAAAATGGTAAACCAATTTTTGTTCTTGAGCTTCATGATCTTCTTGATCAATGTTTTGTCATGATCTTCAACAAAACCTGTAAATAAAAAGGTTCTGTGTTCAGGAAACACTCAACATTTTTCCTTGATCCAAGTTGTTGCTATGATTCATTAAATTAAACAACACAGTTATTAATACATATTCATATTTACCCCAAACACAATTGCAGTCTGATTTTATCAATTTTGACAATTATTTTGGAGATGGAGCTAGTGTGTAAAATGATCCAAAACTCATATTGATATAACCAAAACAATTGCTGGATGATGGATATGCCAGAGAATTAAAAAAAAATCCCATCCCATCCATGGGATAACCTGGTCACTCAAAAGAATCTGCTAGTTAGCTGAATTCATTTTGTTGACATATAATGTTACTGAGTGCCTATCACTCTGAAATAGGGTGAATCTAGACTCATCGACCCTGATTATGCTTTTTCATTACACCAAAATTCAATCTTAATATTTTCTACCAAATTTAAACTTTTTTCCCTTTTAATTAGCCTCACTAACAAGGATTTCTTATAGCAACAAGATGGGAGTTCTTGTCATATTGTGCATGTGAAAATGCGTTGCTTTCACTAATAAACATAGCTATGATTTCTACTGTTGATTTCACTATGAGTTTGAGTGATCTTCATCATGGTCATTCCTAAATTTTGGCAACCACATGTCTTTTGGGACGTTGATGATTAACTATACTTCCAGCTTTTAGTAATGCTTTGGATGGGTAAAATCCAAAGTCAGTCATTTTTAACATGTTCTTTGCATGGTGCAGGCCAGTAAATTGATCATTCTGACACTATACCTTTGGCCAAGCAGTGTATATGGTTATGACAGGACACTGGTATTTATTATAAGTTGCTA
>QNUK01001306.1:5000-20000 GCA_013621035.1 Clarias magur
TGCTGGTTCTGATAGTCAGAGTCAGAACACACAGCTGTGCAGTTTGTTTTGTATGGAGCTGCGTAGTTGCAGAGCGATCAGGGTGTCCATGCCCCGTGTCCTCCACCCAAAGCTCCTTCAATGGGCACTAGACCATGGGGGAGGAAGGTGGCCAAGTTTGATGGAGCTTGTGTGGATGGGCTGGTGTGTCACTTATCTGCGGAAAAAATGGCACCAGGATGCACTATGGGAAAAAGTCGAGTGGGCAGAGGCAGTGTGGAGCTCTGGCTGATGTTCTGCTGTGAAACCTTCGGTCCTGCCGCAGTGTCCTCTTCCAGCAGCCTGTCCTCTTCAATGCACCCTGACAGACTGCTTACACACTGTTCAGGAAGAGTTTCAGGTGTTCACTCCACCTCCAAATTCTCCAGATCTTAAACCAATTGAGCGTCTGTGGGATGTTCTGGAGAAACATGTTCGATCCACATATCTTCAGAGGTCTAGTGGAGTCCAGGCCACGACGGGACAGGCCTGGATTCATGGCACACGGGGACACTACACAGTATTAGGCAGGTGATCTGGAAGCTGAGTCATGTCAACTGGACTTCTTTCTGGTTCTACTGAACATGACTCAACATCCAGTTAACCTCACCTGGACATCAGAGAGTCTACACAGACTTGTTAGGCAGTGAGTTGTGGCTGATTAGTGTGAACTGTGTGGGCTAAAATTATTCACTCTACTGTTTCTGCTAAAGTCAGCATATTTACTCATCAAGAGTTTTTATTTCTCAGCTCAGGATGTTGTTGTCGTTGATCTTTTTCAGTAGATTAGAGTTTTGACAGAGAAACAAAGTAATCGATACAGACAGATAAACAGGCAGCCAGAAAGAGACAGACAGACAGAGAGAGAGAGACAGAAAGAGAGAGAATAAGGGGAGAGAGACACAGAGGGAGACAGAGAGTGAAATGAATAAATAAATAAAATTATATCACTTCTGTTCAGATAGTTGTTATTGTTGTTAATATTGATGTTACATATATATTCAAATATATGTGTATATATATTTGTTGTTGTTTATTTGTTTATTATTACTAATATTTCATTAAATTTCTATTATTACTATTTTATTTATATTTACTTATTTGTTCATATTTTTTTTCTGGGGGGGTGTTTGTGTCTACTTAACATGATATTCTTTCATATCTAATATGTTTATAAGTTTATATAGGTTTATAAAGTAATATTGATATTATTTATAATGTAATTAATGTTTTCTAATTGCTTTGGCAAAAATGTAATACTTTAGTTAACATTCATGCCAATAAAACTCTTCTGAACTGAACTGAGAGACAGAAAGAGAGAGAGAGAGACAGAGAGAGAGACAGAAACAGAGAGAATAAGGAGATGGAGACAGAAAGAGAGAGAATAAGGAGAGGGAGACAGAAAGAGAGAGAGAGAGAGAGATTTGAGATTTTTACAAACTTTATTATGGAACATTACATGTTTACATATTTTCAGATTTTGTGTGTGTCTGTTGTCAGTTACTATTTACAGTGTTTTGTTCTTTTAAGTAAAAAGAACTCCCGCTAAGCCCCCCCACCAATAACAACAGCTCTTTTTTCAGTTTTAGTTTTTGTCCCCTCATTTGCAGTCCTCTGGTTTAGTTGTTGTCCATTTTTTCTTCCTTTTGTGTTTTTCCTTTTTTTTTTTTTTGCTTGTTGTGTTAGTCTTTTTCAGTTCTTTTAACATTTTCATCACATGACTTTTCACATGACACATGAGTTTTGGACAGTTGTAAAAAGTTGCTTCTGGATGTCTACAGGTGTGTGTGCGTGTGTGTACAAACCAGGAACAAACTGGACTCCATATGAACTTAAACACGTCTCCTGTTCTACTGAACTTGCCGCCTCCTAACACACAGTATGAGTGCAGGTCAATTCCTGCTCTCCGTTATCACCCAGATGAGGATGGGTTCCCTGTGCAGTCTGGTTCCTCTCAAGGTTTCTTCCTGTTACCATCTCAGGGAGTTTTTCCCTCAGCACCGTCACCCTCGACTCGTTCATCAGGGACCATCTGATCATTCTGATTCACACACATTCACATTTCATACACACTTAATTCTTTTGATTGTGTAAAGCTGCTTTGCGACAAGGTCAATTGTTAAAAGCGTTATACAAATAAAATTGAATTGAATTGAATTGTGTGTGTGTGTGTGTGTGTGTGTGTGTGTGTGTGTGTGTGTGTGTGTGTGTGTGTGTGTGCGTGTGTGTGTGTGTGTGCGTGCTGCTCCTGGCCTCTTCACTCTCCTGTGCTGTGACTCTCAGACTCTGAGTGTTTATTGTTTGTTCCTGTGGTGAGCATCTCCTCTCTCTTTCTCCTCAGTTTATGTGTACAGTTTAACTTTAACTGTTGGTGATGGTGCGCTGGTCTGTAGCTCCTGTGTTTCAGTGCAGATATTGTGGTCGAGGTTAGTGCTAGGGGCGGGGCCGCTGTCAGCGCTGACTACTGTACACTCGTTAGGTTTTTCACTGGCATGGCATGACATGGATGTCGGCGACGGGTGCAGTGTGATCTGTACTGACCTTGATCCATGATCGGTGACTCAGATGTGTCAATGTTCTGTGTGCTGATGAGGCCTGCGGCAGGCTCCGCCTCCTCAGTGTTCTCCAGCTGACTGTCCCCGCGCCGCTGCCTCTGTTTCCCAGCCGAATCGCATCCAAATTATGAACCGCTGATCCTCTCACATTAATTCCACACTCGATCAGCTGTTGGTTTGTCTGAAGAAGTTGCTGTTGGAAGGTGTTTTGGTACCATTCTTTATTCATGGCTGTGTTTTTGGGCAGAATTGTGAGTGAGGCCACTCCCTTGGATGAGAAGCAACCCCACACATGAATGGTCTCAGGATGCTTTACTGTTGGCATGACACAGGACTGATGGTAGCGTCACCTTTTCTTCTCTAGACAAGCCTTTTTCCAGATGCCCCAAACAATCGGAAAGAGGCTTCATCCGAGAATATGACTTTGCCCCAGCAGGCCATTCGCCATACTTTTTGCAGAAGATCAATCTGTCCCTGATGTTTTTTTTGGAGAGAAGTGGCTTCTTTGCTGCCCTTCTTGACACCAGGCCATCTTCCAAAAGTCTTGGCCTCCCTGTGCGTGCAGATGCGCTCACACCTGCCTGCTGCCATTCCTGAGCAGCTCTGCACTGGTGGCACTCCGATCCCGCAGCTGAATCCTCTTTAGGAGACGATCCTGGCGCTTGCTGGACTTTCTTGGACGTCCTGAAGCCTTCTTAACAAGTATTGAACCTCTTTCCTTGAAGTTCTTGATGATCCTATAAATTGTTGATTTAGGTGCAATCTTAGTAGCCACAATATTCTTGCCTGTGAAGCCATTTTTATGCAACGCAATGATGGCTGCACGCGTTTCTTTGCAGGTCACCGTGGATAACAATGAAAGAACAATGATTTCAAGCATCACCCTCCTTTTAACATGTCAAGTCTGCCATTCTAACCCAATCAGCCTGACATAATGATCTCCAGCCTTGTGCTCGTCAACATTCTCACCTGAGTTAACAAGACGATTACTGAAATGATCTCAGCAGTTAATTTTCATGGCAAAGAAAGACTATGCAATTCATCTGATCATCTTCATAACATTCTGGAGTATATGCAAATTGCTATTATAAAAACTTAAGCAGCAACTTTTCCAATTTCCAATATTTATGTAATTCTCAAAACTTTTGGCCACGACTGTACACTCTCCCGAGACGCATCTAACACCATGCCGGAGGGACAGAGTCTCCACACCGGCCTCAGGGGCCATGTTGCCACGCCCACTCTTTCTTAATATAAACCTTTAATTTATTTTTTTTTAAACTAGTAACATTAACTAATAAATAAATAAATGAATGAAGTGGGGAGAAAACAGAAAAACTTGGCCTCAAAAAACAGCCTCACGCTTCTCTCACATCCAGCGCACAGAGAGAGAGAGACAGAGAGAGAGACGGAGAGAGAGACGGAGAGAGAGAGAGACAGATAGAGAGTGAGAGAGACAGAGAGAGAGAGACAGAGAGAGACGGAGAGAGAGAGATGGATAGAGAGAGAGAGAGAGAGAGAGAGAGAGAGAGACAGAGAGAGAGAGAGATGGAAAGAATGTGTGAGAATCATAGCTGGAGTCCCAGAGTCTGAGAAGCTGAAAAAAACTCATCTGATCTGGAACTGAACAAGCCAGCCCATAACACACACACACACACACACACACACACAGTCTTCCAAAGACACAAACACACACACACTATGTACTCCAGAACTACTGGCGAAAGATTCAGAACATCATTCAGTCAATCAGGCATTCTGTAATAATTATCAGTGATGTCTCTCTGGTTGAACACACACACACACACACACACACATACTGTATATATGTATGCATGCATGTACATAACACACACACAGATGGCACTGTTCTGCCAACACCACATTCAGTAATAATAATAATAATTATTATTATTATTATTGTAATATATGTTATTGTGTATTGGAAAATGTGTGTGTGTGTGTGTGTGTGTGTGTGTGTGTGTGTATGTTACCAGTCAACGCTAAGAGAGCGCCTCCTGTAGAAACTCTTCTCCTGTTTCTTGTCTTTTACAGAAAGACGCTGAGTCAATCGCAGAATACCAGAGTCCAGTCTGTCTCACACACACACACACACACACACACACACACAGAGATAAATATTATTAAAGGCAAGTTAGAGTGTGGGAGTAGTGGGGAGGTAGTGGAGAGGTAATAGAAGGGAATAATTGTATTGAAGGGGTGACAGGAATGGTGTAGTAAAAGCCCAATAGAAAGCCATGGGGTGGAGGAGGAGTCATACAAAAGAAAAGGGGTGGTAAAGAGGCTAAAAGATAACACCGGTAGTGGAGGTAGTGGGGTAATATTGAGGTACAGGGGTAGAAAGGAGGCAGTTAAGACATAAGAAAATTATGTGGTAGGGGAAGTTTAATAGAAAGGGATGGGGTAGTGGAGGCGTAACTGAAGAGGATGGGGTGATGGAGGGGTAACTGGAGGGGATGGGGTAGTGGAGGGGTAACTGGAGGGGATGGGGTAGTGGAGGGGGAACTGGAGGGGATGGGGTAATGGAGGGGTAACTGAAGGGGATGGGGTAATGGAGGGGTAACTGAAGGGGATGGGGTAGTGGAGGGGGAACTGAAGGGGATTAGGTAGTGGAGGGGTAACTGAAGGGGATGGGGTAGTGGAGGCGGAACTGAATGGAGGGGTAACTGGAGGGGATGGGGTAGTGGAGGGGGAACTGGAGGGGATGGGGTAATGGAGGGGTAACTGAAGGGGATGGGGTAATGGAGGGGTAACTGAAGGGGATGGGGTAGTGGAAGGGGAACTGAAGGGGATGGGGTAGTGGAGGCGGAACTGAAGGGGATGGGGTAGTGGAGGCGGAACTGAAGGGGATGGGGTAGTGGAGGGGTAACTGAAAGGGATGGGGTAGTGGAGGGGTAACTGAAAGGGATGGGGTAGTGGAGGGGTAACTGAAAGGGATGGGGTAGTGGAGGGGTAACTGAAAGGGATGGGGTAGTGGAGGGGTAACTGGAGGGGATGGGGTAGTGGAGGGGCAACAGAAGCAGATAAACAGGGGAGCACAGGGGTAGTGTGAGAACTCAGTCTATCTGATTTCACCTGCAGCTGTTCCTGATGACATCATCCTGTTCAACACCAGCTGATGATGCAACATTGTTATAAAACTCCTTACAGGGGAAATACCAAGTGATGACATCACCATAGGGATTTCCTCACACACACACGCACACACACTGAGTGCTTTGTGCTGAAAGTGAAGGCATTTTAGAGAGTGAGATGACTGATGTGACATAGCGTAGTGTAACCCTACACACACACACACACACACACACACACACACACACACACACACACACACTAAGGGAAGCCATTTGTCAAACTGGAAGCTTGTGTTTTGAAAAAGGGAATGTGTGTGTGTGTGTGTGTGTGTGTGTGTGTGTGTGTGTGTGTGTGTGTGTGTGTGTGTGTGTGGCTTGTTAATGGTGCTCTCGCTGTAGCCAAACCACATCAAAGACACACCACAGAGGACACACACACACACCACTGAGTCAGGCAGACACATGCCAACAAGGCGTCCCTCACACACACACACACACACACACACACACACACACAGTATACCACCAGTGAACACATACACACGTTGACCACAAAACCACAGTGAAACCAACATGCAAGTTTGAGCCATTACACTGTCTGTGTGAGTGTGGGAACGACTGAGAGAGAGAGAGAGAGAGAATGAGTCATGAATGACGAACACTGGTATTGAATAAATTATTAAATATCAGTTCAGCTCCTTGCAGAAGGGCTACCTTTGGAGAATAATTCCTAACAACACCCCTGTGAGGGCTGTGCGCCCTGACAGGAGTCACTGCTGGGAGTGACGTGTCCACGAGAGAGCGTCTGGAGACCAGGTCACGTGAGTAATGGGGTCAGACTCTGCCCGTCTTACAGACTCACAAGCGCAGGGTTCAGGTACAATGCCAGTCATGCAGCAGGCATGTGAGGGACAGGCTCAGATAGACTAGACCCTGGCTTTGGGAATGTGGAATGCCATTGGCAGGAAAAGTACCCGAGTGTGTGAGAGGAAGTCTGGCTCCTTCTCGGGTCTTGCCACCAGGAATGTTTCTAACCAGAGGAGTAACCTCAGCTACATAGATCAACCCTCAGAGATCTCAGGCACTTCCTCTTGAAGGGAGGACATGTCCACTCAGGAGTTCCTTAAATTTCTCTGTCCATCAATCAAAAATATCCAGAGTCAGTCTTCCAAAAGTTCCAAATGAGATTCCAGAAGTTTTTGCCATGGCTACTTTAAAGTCCTCCCATGCTTACGCTGTAGCACTTCTGGCACACAAATGAGAGCCCTCAGTGGGCATAGTTAAAAAGGATGACATCTTCAGGTTGATTGCTTTACAACTTCCCTCAATGCTGGTATCCAGCATGTCTTCTGGTTCATGTCTTTCTGACCACACCTTCATGAAAATGCCCTCATGACTGAGAACTTGATCGTTGTCCATTCAGACTCCCACTGTACAACCAGGCTTCTTCTTCTTGATGGCTTCCGAGCAAGTGGTCAATATGGGCATTCTGAGTTTGAGGTAGGCTAAAGCAAGGACTGAAAACAGCACTTCCAATTTCCAAACCATGGTTCTCTCCCAGCAAAGACTGTTTTTTTTTAGCTTTGGGTAAATAGCATCCCCTGATGGGGATTTTAGATGGGTCAGAGGAATCAGTGTTAGTGTTGCTGTAGTGGTGTGTGGTGGTGAAGCAGATGCTCAGTGTTTACTATATGTAAAGAGAAGAGCCAGGTTAGATGGTTTGGGACTGTATTGAGAATTTGCCTCCTTGATGGGTCCAGGAATAGAAGTGTTAGGTGTCCCACTGCATGGCAGCCAGAGAGATATCTCACTACTGGACTAAGAACATCTGGGGATCCCCCAAAAGAAGTTACTGGAGGTTAATTCATTAATTTATCAGTTGTAAATACAGTACCAGTCAAACGTTTGGACACAAGTTTGGATTTATTTTAAAGCAATCACTGGACTTTGAAAACTATGAAATAAGACATATGACATTAGGTGATTAGATAACAACAGCAACATCAACAACAGTCAGTTGTTATTTTAAGACACAGAGTTCTGGATCAGTTCCTACAGGAACAGTATTGTGTCGAGTGTGTGTATGTGTAAAATCCATCAAGCTCCATGATGAAACTGTCTCTCATGAAGAGCTTCCCAGTAAAGCGAGACCAAAACTTACTGCTGCAGAGGAGACGTTCATTTAGAGTCACCAGCCTCAGAAATCACCAATTAACCTCAAGCAGCACCTCAGATTAGAGCCGTTATGAAGCTTCACAGAGCAGAAGGAGCAGATCTACATCTCAATATCAGCTGTTCAGAGGAGATTATTGTGTGTTTTATAGAAACGCCTTCAGTGTTGTGTTACAGTGTAGAGAGAAATAAAACATCAGGAACGACCATGGAGTTAGAGAGGGGTGTACAAACTTTTAACTGGTAGTGTAACACTTTAAAGTGAACCTCGAAGAGTTTTGAATTAATTGTTAACATTGTTAATTTTTAAACACAGATCCTGCATTTCAAACATGTGCAATCCATTTAGTCTTTTTAGCTCATTGCCATTACTAAACACAGATTTCTGTTATATACGGTATGTGATAGATACCAGAAGAAGAAGAAGAAGAAGATAAATAATTGCCAGCTGTGAGAGAGAGAGAAACAAAGAGAACTCACCTTTTCTGTCTCGCCTCCTTCCTGTCAGCAGAACCAAGACTCTGCAAAATATAAAGCAAGCACAAGACTGAACACCTGAAAGTGCTGCAGCAAACACATACATACAGTAACAGGGTTTATTTCAGAAGAGAGAAATGAAGAGTGAAAATAACGATTTGGGATGAGAACCCCGTGGGGGGACAGGAAGAGGCGAGAGTTCAAAGCACCTACGGCCTGTCAATCATCCCACAGGAAATAAGACAGCTTAATAATATCGACGTGTTTATGAGTGATAACTCACAGCTCTCATTTACAATGCAATGAAGACCAGCAGGTCTGGTACTGCAACTCACACACACGCACGCGCACACACACACATGATGATATTCTCCATCAGACACACTGCTGAAACGCTGATCAATTTAATTTGCACTTGTGTCAAGGACTATCGGTTACACAAGTGAGGAAGTGTTTTTCAATCCAGCTGCTATCCATTTACTCAGGAGAGAAAGAGCTTTAAGCACAGTGTGTGTGTGTGTGCGCGTGTGTGTGCGTGCGTGCGTGTGTGTGTGTGTGCGTGTGACATTTAGAGCAGTGTAGGAGGCTTTAAAGGGTTTTTAAGTGCAGTGTTTCATCAGGTAACTCAACAGCAGGAGATAAGTACATTCCTGCAGACTCTCTGACCTTTACCTGTCTGTGTGTGTGTGTGTGTGTGTGTGTGTGTGTGTGTGTGTGTGTTTATACATATAGATAAAGATTTATATGATTCATTATAACAACCGCATTTACATTCTAGACGGTATAGACATATAATACAAACAGCATGTAATAATAATAATAATAATAATAATAATAATAATAATAATAAGCCTGTTGATGTTCTGCAGTCTGAAGCGCTGCCTCGGTCTCAGGACTCGGGTCCAGGACGGCCCACAACCCGCTCGCCATCACTCACCTGTCACTCAAACTTATTACAGACCTGAATGTATTTAATGTGTGTTAATGGAACAGCTTTCACACCTGCACCGTCTCTGAAACACCACATCACTCCTCACTACACAACTTCACAACTGTTCTGTACATTGGTACTAATGCATGGATACATTAATCTAACTGTTATCACACACACACACACACACACACACACACACACACACACAGTACATACCTGTAGGAGTTGAGCTCTCCTGATGTTTTTCAGTCTTTCTCCCTCATTCTACCTGCTTTTGTCCTTAATACACCTGTTCATACCTCCATCTCTCTCTCTCTCTCTCTCTTAGTGACTGTGCATTTGTGTGTGTGTGTGTTGCACTTTATTTGCGGTTGCTACGGCGATAAGCTTCTCTTACCATGCTGTGTGTCCAATGGGGGGAAAGAAATGAACAATACAGAGGCAAATAAATATTGAATAAAATCTAATAAAATTTAATAAAATGGCATTATATTGCATCTGCCTGTGTGTGTGTGTGTGTGTGTGTATACAGCATATGTACTATATGTATGTGTGTACATGTGTGCGTGTGTGTGTGTGTGTGTATACAGCATATGTACTATATGTATGTGTGTACATGTGTGCGTGTGTGTGTGTGTGTGTACAGTACTATATATGTATGTGTGTGTACAGTATATGTGTGTGTCTGTCTGTTTGTGTGTGTATGTGTGTGTGTGTGTGTGTGTGTGTGTGTGTGTGTGTGTGTGTGTGTGTGTGTGTGTGTGTGTGTGTGGCTGTGAATTTCCAAAGAGAGTAACTAAAATATGACCCATAAATCTAAACACTGGAGCCACATCCAATTAGATTAATAGAGCTGGAAGACATTCTGTCATCCAAAACTGTGATGTCATCATGTGTGTGTGTGTGTGTGTGTGTGTGTGTGTGTGTGTTCACATATACACACACATCAGTGTAATGTTAAACGTTCATTTCATGTGGTAGAACAGTCTCCTTGTGTTGGTGTCTGTTTCTGCGTCTGTGTTTTATAGCCTGTGTGTGTGTGTGTGTGTGTGTGTGTGTGTGTGTGTGTGTGTGTGTGTGTGTGTGTGTGTGTGTAGTTTGTGTTGGCATGGTGATAACGTGAGATTCCATACTGAAGCTGTTTTGGTTATTATTAAACCCTGCCATGAGTCATTGTGGGCTGATCAACAAAACACACACACACACACACACACACACACACACACACAGACACACACACACACACAGTCAGACACACACAGGCATTACAATAAGCACCCATGTAACGCTTTGCGTCGAGGTTCCCTGTAACATATCCAGGCTCTGACCTGCAGTCGGTGGCATGAGCGGAGCAGAGCCGCTACACTTCACACATCCACACCGTCCACACTGACGCTGGTAAATGCGCAGAACAGAACATGGTGGAAGGTGTTGACTTGGTGGAGCAGTTATCTTCCCACTACATCGAAGGACAGCTTGGTGGATTCTGAGCATTTGGCGATGTATCTGGAAGTTGCCCCGCCTGCTGACTGACTCACTCAAACATGGTGCCAGATTTGGTCCACCGGATAGAGACATAAACAGCTTCTACAGTTTTGTGAGAAAGAGTGTCAGGCCATCAAGTTGGTGGTCCTCACTCTCCAGCATTATCTACTAGAGTGTCTACTTTCTGTTCACTCTCTGCCTGTACTAGGCCTGACTCGAAAAACTCGAGGGGGTCAACAGATCAGGGGTGCAAATATCTGTAGTGGACTTTATTTCCCAACAGAGAGGAAGTCAGGTGGAGGCTTCCTGAGTTCTAACAGACTGTGAGGTGACCTCCTGTGCACAGACCTCGTCAACCATTCGGCTGTAGAGCTGATTTCCTGTACAGAACACATCTTACTGTGCCATTCCAAAACTTTCAGGTTTTCCTTTAAAGCTGTTCGCTTGTTAAAATGGATTTGTGGTTTGGTTTATCACCGTGTTTGAAGGTGGAAGCTTTTGTCATCATTAGCTGTCTAACAAAGGCTCAGAGGGGGTTCAGAAACTTTTGAAGAGGAGCATCTCCATAGCTTCATGTTGCCACCACCACCATGGTTCACTGTCAATATTGTTGGCTTTTTCTCACAAAGAACGTCTTTTAAAATTAGTATGTCAAAAAAAAGTTCTATCTTGGTCTCACCAGACTATAACACAATTTGCCACATGGTTCTGGTGGTCTTTGTGTGTGTGCTTGAGAAAAGGCTTCTGTTTCAGCACTTTACCCCAGAGCCCAGACATGTGAAGACTACGAGAGATTGTAGTCACATGCAGGGAGAGTGTACTTGGCAGTGGCTCGTGCAGCTCCTTCAATGCTGCTGTAGGTCTCCTGGCAGGAACCCTGATAGATTTTATTCTTATGCTTTCGTCACTTCTGGAAGGACATCCTGATCTCAGGAACATCACCGTGGCGCCCCATTTTCCCCACTTGTTGAGGAAGTTCCACGGTTCATCTAAAGTACTAGGGGAAAAGTACCCCCCTCCTGATCGATACCTTATGACAGTGAGATCCTGAACATGCTCTTTGAGCATGTTCATGACTTCAGCAGTCAGACATTTTCCCTCAAGTTTTTATACATCTCTCTCTCTCTCTTTCGCTCGCTCATTCTCTCTGTCTCTTTCCTCTCTGTCCCTCTTTCTCTGGCGCCATTGTGTGTTCTCTGGCTGTTTCTGATCATTGAGGTTTGGCTTCATCTCATATAGAAAAACCTATGAATGAGTATTCGCCTCTCTCTCTCTTTCTCTCTCTCTCTCTCTCTCCCCTCTGCTTCTTTTTGAGTGAGTGAGTGAGTGTGTGTGTGTGTGTGTGTGTGTGTGTGTGTGTGTAGTGGCGGGGAGTTCTGAGTTATGCTTTTTGTAAAATGAAAGTGACTCCACACTAAAACATAGAAAAGACTGCAGACTGTGACTCAAAACCACAAAAATGTGTTTAACGGTGTAAAAGAATTTCAATCGGCACGCTCCTGCACTCAGACCAAGCTTTAATCACACTAACGTGAAAAAGATGTCCAGTGCAAACATCAAAATACACCTCAAAAAGAAACCAGTGAAAGAATGTGTAAGGTAACAGATACACACAGCTTACAGACATTATAAATGTTATATTACACCACAGCGGTGCTGAGTTCTGGATTCTGATTGGTCAGAAGTCCTTTGCTGCAACAGGATGTTTGCATACAGTAATGTTACTGGAAGGCGTCTCCAGTGCCAGTGCTGTGTAACCATCAGAGGTAAAGCTGTAACTCTAACCGTCAGGACAGAGCAGATTACACTGCACAGTGTGTGATAATCTGTGTTTTTGTTTCTCATTAACTTTAAAAAAGAGAATAAAAATGAATGCTGTTGAGAGAATGAGTGTTTATAGCTGCTATAACATACGTAACAACAGGAACTCACTTTGGCTCACCGTTTTAAATGAGCCTATAAATATATGAAACTACTGAAATATGAAAATAACTCATGTAATAAATTAAACAGTATAATTACTAATAAACTGATGTTGTGTAAGAGAAATAAAACACTAAGGGACATGCTGGTGTAGGAAAATAGTTAACTTCAGGGTGATTTAAGTTCTCAGCCTTGAGGTTAGACAGATTTTAGCTCTGCCTCTTATCTGAGAGTCAGACAGAGTGAGAGATCTGTCCTCCATGTTTCTCACACTTATAAAAAAAAATTTTAAATAAAAAAAAGGTTGGATTATTCTCATCAGACTCACACAGCACAAACAGATGCTGATTTGTCTGCTCTATTGAGCCTCCTACCTACACAGTGGGCTATTTAGGTAAGTGGTGATATTTTGAAGTGGCCTTGATAAGCCTGATAAGAGTCTTGTGCTGATAAACTGCACCACTGATTATCTGCACATGCTTAGTGAAGAATGACAGAAATTTTCCTGGAAGAAATATTTTGATATTGGACTCGCATTTTTGCATCTGTGTGTGTGTGTGCGTGTGTGTGTGTGTAAGAGAGAGAGAGCGAGAGGATCTCTATCTTTTTTGTGCATGTTGGAAAGTTTAGCCATTATATTTGATTTCTTGCTGACACAAGAGGAAAACTGGAACTCATTTTGGTCTCAAGCTGGAGCCAGACAGAGAAACAGAGAGAGAGAGAGCGAGAGAGAGAAACAGAGAGCGAGAGAGAGAGAGAGAGAGAGAGAGAGAGAGAGATGGGTGGAAGAAGACTTAAGAGACGTTTTTTATTAAGTAATATATTTGTAATAAGGGTATTATTAAAAAAAGAAGAAGAAAAGTTTGGTATCTCTAAAAAATAGATCATAAATATAAAAAAAAACATTTGTGGAAGCTTTATACAAAGTATATCCACCTGTATCACAGAAGTCCACCCTCACACAGCGAACAAGCACAACACACAAATCCTTATTCATTTAGAATTTCTAATTGCTAACTTTGCCGTTTCTTCCAGAACATTTCTTTCATGACATTTAAAATTCAGGGTTTTGGACACTTACTAATAAACCGCCCAGCCTTCTGGGGACTTGATTCGGAAGTTTAAATGTGAGGACACTTCCTGAAATGGGAACAAAATGGTTTTTTTTTTATAAATAAATAAAACACTATGTGTCAACCATGGTTTCAGAGTCAAACCGTAAAAAAACACCAAAAATTCTAAAATTTTTGCTTCAAAATTTGCTTCATCAGTTTTCACCTGCTGGTTTCTTCATACTCAAGTGCACGTGTTGATAAATGCCAATCAATAGTAAATTACCAAGTATGTTCAGGGTACACCTGATTTAAATTTAGCCACACCCACAAAACATCAACAACTTCATCTACTGATGACTTCCTGGTCGTAGATCTGGTTGTTGAGTTCCTGGCGAGGGGCCCAGACCCGGCCTCACTGAGGGTGCACAAGCCTGGATAAACTGACTCGGGTCGCGTCAGGACGGACAAAAACCTGCACCAAATCATATCCGGACATGTAGATCTGCTCCTAAAATAGCTCCTAAAGGAGCAACAACAGGTCCATGTGTCATAGTTGGTCTGCTATGGTTCCCATTATGTTATTAGTTGCTGGTTAAGTATTTTAATTCAGCAGTTTCAACTTTGGGGGCTTTTTCAGGATATCAGTACATTAGCTTTACACTATTCTAGGTCTGTTTCTTTACTTATTTATTACTTGATTTTTTGAAGTTCAATGATTCTCAGGTTGCTCATGATTTATAAACTGTTTGTTGCAGCATCACTGCCATCCTTTACCTTTACTAAGCCAAAAACTTTCACTAGTCACAGAAAGAAAGATGAAATCATGAAAAATAAAATAATAGAATTAACATCTCACAAAAAAACACACACTCGTGACATTTCTGAACAAAACCCCACAGTCTCAAAGAGCTCATAAATAAAGAGGACTGGGCGCCACCTCAACCCGCGCAAGGTGTGTATGTGTGTTTACATGTTATAAATATAAAAACAATAAAAATAACAAAACACTTCTGTCCTGAATGTGTTTAGTTTGTCTTGTTCAAAGTTAAAATACGCTCTTCTGTGCACACACACACACACACACACACACACACACACACTTGAGGAAAACAACCTTCTATGAATACACACTTTCGGCATTCTGGAACACACACACACACACACACACACACGCACATTTATCAGTGCCCACTAAGTGATTTGGATCATGTTTGTTCTCTTTCAAAATGTGTGTGTGTGTGTGTGTGTGTGTGTGTGTGTGTGTGTGTGTGTGTGTGTGTGTGTGT
>QNUK01001306.1:32500-47500 GCA_013621035.1 Clarias magur
CTGTTCTCTGAGGACTTGTGACTGCAGTCACTTGATAGTTCAGGACTAAAGTTTCATACAGTCTCCCTGAGCCCATAACCAACTGGACTCCATATGAACTTAAACACGTCTCCTGTTCTACTGAACTTGCAGCCTCCTAACACACAGTATGAGTGCAGGTCAATTCCTGCTCTCCGTTATCACCCAGATGAGGATGGGTTCCCTGTGCAGTCTGGTTCCTCTCAAGGTTTCTTCCTGTTACCATCTCAGGGAGTTTTTCCCTCAGCACCGTCGCCCTCGACTCGTTCATCAGGGACCATCTGATCATTCTGATTCATACAAAATCACATTTCATAAACATTTTCATAATTTTCTTTTGACCCCATCTTCCTAACTAGGATATGCAACAAAAATATTTTGTTGCGCAGTAAGGTACACATAACCAAATAATTCAATCTTAATATAAACGAAAGTAAAAATCTGAACCACTCAAAACGACATTATCACAATATGCTTCATAAAATTTTATAAATAACCTGATTCGATAGAATTAGTTTTTTAGATTTTGTTATAATTCTAAACAAACAAAAAATAATTTACTGTGTTGACTGACAATGTGTGAATAGTTTGTAGGATTATAGAGGAACTGCAACATTTTACCACCTTAAACGCAAACATATAAAATATATATATATATTACGTTTGGAGTGTGTATATTTTAAGTTGGAATATGATAAGCTTATGATATTTAACAGATTACTACACTGTATATTGTGGGACTATTACCATCAACAATCTGGTTCCATTAAACAAGCAAGTACAGAATAACATGTCTGCATAAGGTCATTTAGCTCACACTACAACGTTAGCAACAGGAACTTCTGCTCAGACAAATGGAAGGAGATACGTTTAAAGACTGGTTATTACAGAATGAAAATTTAATAACAGTTCATTTAAACGATATGAAAATTTAATAAAAGCTCTGCGGCCATACTAGCTCGACATTTAGATTCTAGATTAATAAAAGCATCATGCACCAACTGTTCCTAAACAGAACTGCACATCTAGGCAATTACCATGGCCTGCACAAACACACACACACACACACACACACACACACACACACACACACCTTTTCCAAATTGATTTCCACTCAATCAGTGACATTCAAAAGCTTTGAACTTGAAAGAGATTTCGATTAAGATAAATAATAAAAGAGTAACTGCTGCAGCTCTTCTGCCCCAGTCCTGAGTATAAAGTCTAAAAAATGATAAAGTGTGTTTTCAGCTTTAATTCCTACCTCATGGTTTGGAAATGTCATGAAGATACATAAGATGATTGTGACCTTCACTTGTACACAATGTACATTTCATACATTATCATACATTATAACTCCCAGCCGAGTTGTTGTAATGTGCGAGTTCTGTTGGCGAATGAGTGTGTGTACAGTTTACACTGACAGAAGCGTCTCTTCCGCAAGTTGATTGACAAGGATCAGACAATCCACTCGCTGAATGTTCACGGGAACGACTCAGAGGGAATGTTACCTGGGCCGGGATCGTCGCCTTCTCGAACACGTTCGCACCACTCGCGTTTCGCTGTTGCTCAGTCTCATCACCGTACCGCGCTCGAAGTCTTTTGTTAATGTTGATCGCTTTTACGCCATCATTCACCTGAAATTTCACCCAAAGTCCTGGTTTGTCTCAAGCGCTCATTCCATTCTGTGCTCTGATTGGTCAGAAGGTGTTGATTAGTTCTCTCCAAGAACAGCTCGAATAGGAGAGCAGGCTTATATTAATGCTTTCACTCTGATACATCATCGATTCCATGGTAACTGCTTATTCACAGGGGCATGTACGGCACACACCCCACTGTTTAGTAAACAGATTAAACGATATGGAATCACTGATCTGTAAGGAGATGTTTCTGAAAGATGTGTACGAAAGGAGTCTTCAGTTCAAGTGCTCTGTGTGTGTGTGTGTGTGTGTGTGTGTGTGTGTGTGTGTGTGTGTGTGTGTGAGAGAGAGAGAGAGAGAGAGAGAGAGAGAGAGAGAGGTGCGAGAGAGAGAGAGAGAACTAGAGGGTGATCTTGATCTATCGGTCATCTTACATTTGACTTTTTACTGTCAGGGTACACCACACACACACACACACACACACACACCACACACACACGTACACGCACACATACCTGACATCACCTCTCAAATGATTTCCATAATTCCTTCAAATAAAAAACAGTCAGCAGTGTAGAGTCTGTCTAGTGAATGAGTCACACACACACACACACACAGACACACACTTGCATATACCAGCAAACACGTCCGGATGTATGAATCAGAGATGAGTCAGAATGGAAAGGAGCGTATTTCAGTAACACTCCTGACCTGTAAATACGCAACACGTTTAAAGCAAAGCAACTCCATTTACATACACAAACACTCACACACACACACACACACACACACACACACACACACACACACACACACAAGACATATCAAGCCTCACAAGACAGCAGTTTCATTTGCTGTTGTTCATTTCGTTCACTCGTGAACCCTGTGCTGTATCCATTAGCTCCGCCCACTTCAAAGCTGTGCCCTGTGATAAGCCTGTGTTTCCTGATGTATAGTCATTTATCTTTTATTATGACACACACACGTGTTTCCTTCATAAGCTTTATCAGACACACACACACACACACACACACACATTCAGAAGAACACAAACACATTAGGCCACGTTCAGTCTCGTTTAACACCCATTTTCCAGATGTTCACTTCTGTCTCTAACACTGCACTAAGTAACTGCAGTGAATGTTTTTCCCGAGCAGCACATGGTGTGTGTTTGATTAGAACATAAATACATGGAGTTCGAACAAAGAGACTCGTATTTCTTCTGGATCTGTCGATACTTCAGTGGGAGAAGAGCTGAGAAAGATCAAACGCCGGAACTGTGAAGAAGAATCTTAAGATCTTTTAGATCTTTCCGGAACACCGCTCCCTCTACTCACTCTTTTACACTGAGCTCTTACACTCATCAGGAGTGTGTGGGTGAAGCGCTGCTGCCGCTCTCGAGGATCCTCCGGACCGAACTTCAGGACATTCCTGGAATAATCTGGAGAATCTTCCAGCGTTTCAGGGTCAGGACCAAAAGAACCCTTCACTTCCTCTTTCAGTCCCTCGAGTTCCTCTTTCATTTAAACCATCAGTGTTGTGCATCTGTTATTAAGGATGAATCTCTGCTAAACAGCACGTCCACGAGTGTGTGTGTGTGTGTGTGTGTGTGCGTTACTCCTCTTACAGCTATGGGTGTTTGTGAACCGAGTGAGTTCCTGCTGTCGCTGGCCTTCAGTGAAAAAGTTAAATGATGAATGAACAACAGGTCCATCTCTGAATAAAGTCAAGATTCTTAAACAGGCTGTTCATGCTCGAAAACCCTCCAATGAGGCTGAATTAAACCAATTCCTCCACAATGAGGTGCCAGTTTTCACAGATGCTTGGTTGTCATTGAGGTATCAATGGGTGGCACAACCAGCTATTAGACTTGAGGTCAATTACTTTTTCACATAGGGGAGGCAGGTTAGGACAGCTTTTTTTCCTCAATAAATGAAATCATCATTTAAAAACTGCATTTTGTGTAATATAAAAATGTCTTTGATGAACTCAATCTTAGGTGACAAATACTTTTTCACAGGAATGTATTAACACTCGTTCAATCACCAGCCTCCCTCTGGATGTTAATTAACTTCCTTCTGCTTAATCCTGATAAGACAGAAGTTCTAGTCATAGGACCACAAGTAGCTAGAAGTAAGCTTTCTGATCACACTGTAACTTTAGACGCTTTTCTGATCCATCAAGTGCAACAGTTAAAGACCTCGATGTGATTATAGATTCCAGCCTTTCGTTTGAAGCTCATGTAGATAATATCACCAGGATAGCTTTCTTTCACCTTAGAAATATTGCCAAGATAAGAAACATATTGTCACTAAATGATGCAGAAAAACTAGTTCATGCTTTTATCACCTCTAGGTTGGACTATTGTAACGCCTTACTGTCTGGTTGTTCAACTAGGTGTATAAACAAGCTTCAGTTAGTACAGAATGCAGCAGCGAGAGTCCTCACTAGAACCAGAAGATACGAGCACATCACCCCTATCTTATCTACACTGCATTGGCTCCCTGTCAAATTTCGCATCGATTTCAAGATACTACTTTTGACATTTAAAGCACTAAATGGTCTCGCGCCACAGTATCTGAGTGAACTGTTAGTGTCTTACGATCCGCCACGCCTACTTCGATCAAAGGATGCAGGCTGCCTGTCAGTACCACGTATTATTAAAACTACAGCAGGGGGCGGAGCTTTTTCTTACAAAGCCCCAAAGTTATGGAATAGTCTTCCTGTTAATGTTCGGGACTCAGACACAGTCTCAGTGTTTAAGTCTCGGCTAAAAACCTATTTATTTAGCCAAACATTTGTAAATAGACTGCTTTGCGACAATGACAATTCTTAAAAGCGCTATACAAATAAAATTGAATTGAATAATTGTCTTGAGGATTAAAGTCACAGCTTTACCTCTGACTCTTACCAAGCACTCACGCTGGAGACTCCTTCCTCACATTCACTACGTTTATCATTTTTCAATGATCCATCAGCTGTTGTTATAGAAACGAGGGTGTATCATATGATATATGTATGTGGTGGTCTGTGGCACTCCTTAGCTCCGCCCACAAGGATTTCCCACAACAATCAGCCTATCCTTTGTGCTCAGTCTTCTACTCCTCCCCGGACCCTGTCGCATGTCCTCCGTGTGTCCTGACATGTGCTCCTACAAGCGCGGCTCTTACTCGTGAGAGTCAATCCCTCTCTCAGGATAAACACAAGACTATATTCGTTCTTTAAATGAATTCAGTGGTGTGTGTAAATAAAGAATAATGAGAAACACCACATACCCTATGAGCTCGGCCATTCCCCGTGGAGCTACATCACGCCATCCATCCTGAACACAGGGAAAGACAGAGAGAGACAGAGAGACAGAGGGAGAGAGAGAGAAATGCTGATGAGCTTTTAGTTAAAACTATACAGTATCATCATTACACGACGACACGCTGTAGTGTTAATGTAAGACATGAGCTCCTCTTCTCTGATAACATCTGGATCTGAACACACACTCAGTGTGACCACACACACATACACACACACTCTCCTCCATCCCTGCATCTCCCTCAGTACTATAAAATGTTTTTATTTCAGCACACACACACACGCAAACACACAGCACATACCTAACTACTGCATTCAGTATCAGTGCAAGTGATATTTACTCTCTCTCTCTGTAACTGAGTGTAAGTGTGTGTGTGTGTGTGTGTGTGTGTGTGTGTGTGTGTGTGTGTGTGTGTGTGTATATACACTGTCTGTCTCTCTCCCTGTCTGTCTGTCTCACCATCTGTCTCTCTCTCTCTGTCTATCTCTCCACCTGTCTCTCTTACGTTTTTCTGTGTCAATGTCTGTCTCTCACTGTCTGCCTCTCTGACTGCTTGTATCTCACACTGTCTGTCTCTTACTGTCTGTCACTCTGAATATCTGTCCCTCGTTTATGTCTGTCTCACTGTCACAGTCTCTCTTGTTCACTCTTCTTTCCATTTCCTCTCTTCCACGTGTATAAACTTGACTTCCCTCTGGCTTCGCTCTGACACTGAAATTTTTAAACTCGATTAACACTGAATTAATGAGTAAGACTTTTACAACACCTGGACAGGTGTTTCTGATCGAGCCAGAAAGATAAGAGAAGGAAAAATGTGTGAGCGTGCATGTGTGTGTGTGTGTGTGTGTGTGTGCGGGGGGCTGTGTGCCTCTAGGACAACAGCTGGTACGGGCGTCAGTACAGGTTCAGACACACACACACACACACAAATTAATTTTACATGATGCTTCTTTTAGTGTTAACAGATAACCACCTGAACAGTCACACCGTCAACCCCCAGCTGTTAGACAGTTATATCACTCTAACACTTCTCATTCATTAATCAATAACATGTATTTTGTCTCTGGATCACACCTGGATCCCAGTGAAATCTGTAAAGAGAGAGATCATATCTGTGCAACTGTGAAAAACATACAGTCATGTGTAAAAGTTACTGCCCCCTCATTCAATTCTGTGTGTTTTTGTGTAGAAACAGAATCAAACTCATAAGATGTAGCGGGTCTCAGTATTCGCCAAATACTACCTGAGGGCAACAACAACATACAGAGCACTATTATTAAGTATTCACAGCGCTTCACTTTCTCCACATTCTGCTGTGTTATGTTATGTTATAGCCTCATTCCAAAAGGGATTCAATTCATTATTCTCCTCAAACTTCTACAAGCAACACTCCATAATGACAATGTGAAAAAAATTATTTAAAATCTTGGCTAATTTATTAAAAATGAGAAGAAAAAAAATCATATGTACATAAGTATTCACACCCTTTGCCATGACACTCAAAACTGAGCTCAAGTGCTTCCTGTTTTCACTGATCATCTTTGATATTTTTTTTACAACTCGATTGGAGTCCACCTGTGGGAAATCCAGTTGATTGGACATGATTTGGAAATACACACATGTGTCTACTGTATATAATGTCCCACAGTTACAGTGCATGTCAGAGCACAAACCAAGCCACGAAGTCCAAGGAATTGTCTGTAGACCTCCAAGACAGGATTGTATCGAGGCACAGGTCTGGAGAAGGGTACAGAAATATTTCTACAGCATTGAAGGTCCAGATGAGCACAGTGGCCTCCATCATCTATAAATGGAAGAAGTTAGTAACCACCAGAGCGGGCCACCTAGCCAGTGTGAGCGATTGGGGCAGAAGGGCCTTAGTCAGGGAAGTGACAAAACCCCGATGGTCACTCTGAAAGAGCTCCAGTGTTTCTCTGTGGAGAGAGGTCAATCTTCCAGAAGAACAACCATCTCTGCAACACTCGACGATCTACCATGCAGCCAGATGGAAGCCACTCCTCAATAAAAGACATATGACAGGAGTCTTGAGATTGCCAAAGGGCACCTGAAGGACTCTCAGACCATGAGAAAGAAAAAAGAATATTGAAATACCTGTGGCACCAATTACAAACTCAAGTCTTTCTGAGTATGATGCTACAAGATGGATGCTCTTCTGGAAGGCTCTCCTCTCTTCACAGAAAGAGAGATTCTTTCAGACTAATAACTGGGTTATTGGTCACCTCCCTGACTAAGGCCCTTCTCCTCTGATCACTCACTTTTACATGCTTCCTCTGGGCAACATAATTTGTAAGCATGGTATTAGTTTTTTTTTGTTATGCTGATGACACACAGTTATACATCTCAGCAAAACCAGATGAGAAAAAACAGCTTAATAAAATTGAGCAATGTGTGAAGGATATAAGGGACTGGATGCTAATTAACTTCCTTCTGCTTAATCCTGATAAAACAGATGTTCTAGTCATAGGACCGCATGCAGCTAGAATCGCACTGTAATTTTAAATGGCCTTTCTGTTCCATCAAGTGCAACATTGAAAGACCTCAGTGTGAATATAGATTCCAGTCTTTAGTTTGAATTTCATGTAGATAATATAGCATTAGCATATTTCACTTCAGAAGTATTGGAATATATTGTCACTAAACGATGCAGAAAAATTTGTTCTGTGTTTTTCCTTACAAAGCCCCAAAATTATGAAATAGTCTTCCAATTAATGTTTGGGGACACAGTCTCATTGTTTAAAGGCTAAAAACCCATTTATTCAGCCAAGCTATGATGTTATAGTTGGTCCTGCCGGAGTCCCTGCTTGCACTAAATATACATTCACTTTATACATTGACCATACCTAACTGTTATCTCACTCTCCCTGTCTCTCTCTGTCTCACTAAACATGTCTCTCCTGAGCTGCCAGTGGTCCAGACCCCCTCTGTCCTCTGGACCTGTCTGAATCATCCTGGTGTCCCACTTCTGGTTGGAGATCTCGTCACATGTGGTCTGTCTGGGATGCGTGTGGTGACTGGGAACGGTTCCACTTTTCCACGAAGACGGTCCTGTCCTTGACTGATGCAGACAGCTGTTCTCTGGGGACTTGTGACTGCTGTCGCTCGATAGTTCAGGACTGGAGTCTCCTACAGTCTACCTGAGCCTCCGATAACCAACTGGACTCCATATGAACTTCCAGCCTCCTAACACACAGTATGAGTGCAGATCAATCTCTGCTATTCGTTATCACCCAGATGAGGATGGATTCCTTGTTGTGTCTGGTTCCTCTCAAGGTCTCTTCCTATTGACAGCTCAAGGAGTTTTTCCCTCAGCACCGGCAGGACATTTTGGTATGAACGTGATGTCTAGAAAGCCCTGCATATAAGCATTTATTTATCGACTCAGGAACCGCTTATTAGTTTCTACTCCTTTTAGCTCACTCACACACACACACACACGTGTATGACATCATCTCTTTTCCTGTAGAAAAGGGAAATCCCTGTCGTTACACACACACACTAAAAAAGTGCAGAGTTCATTTTCTTTCTTGGTCATTTTCTTTCCTCCATCTATTGTGGAGTCTGTCATAAACTTTAGTGTGTGTGTGTGTGTGTGTGTGTGTGTGTGAGGAAGTCAGTATGTAAGGTGTGTCCTGTATGGGGCGACAGCAGGAAAAGGATGGCTTCGCGCACACACACACACACACACACTAAAGATCCACTCACAGGACATTTCAGTCAACAGTGTTAACTGTGTACTTTACGTCCAGTTCCTCATTAAGTCATAAACCCTGACAGTAATAAATGTGAAGTAGGTTTAACAGTATATCATATAATAACCCTGTGTGTGTGTGTGTGTGTGTGTGTGTGTGTGTTGTAAAGCCCTCACTCAGTTTTTTTACCTCACACTCTCTCGCGCGCGCTGTTAGCATGTTGCTAACTTTACTGAGTTTGCAGTAACCAAGGCGTTGCGCGCTCGGCATTCGATGCGCTGTTTCCTTGGCAACGAAGAACGCGCTCGCGCGGAGCCCTGCTGAGGGACAACACGACTGCGTCTCAAATAATCTCCCTCTCCCCTACAGAGGGCCCCTACCTGACACGTGACACGCCGGCCCGAGCGCACTAAGGAGGGCACACACGAGTAACAGTGAGCCGTTTGGGACACGTGACTAAAAAAAGCACATATCCTGAAAGAACAGCGATAAAGAAGTAAATCATCACTTCAGTCCTGAGTGTGTGTGGGGTGGTGTTGCATATAAAGTGTTATACAGAGAGCGTTATAAACATAACAAGATTTAAAGTTTTACTCATTTAATATCACACACACACACACACACTCAAACTTGTACATACCTTCAGTACTGACGAATTCGGTCTCCGTAGAGTCCTGTAACAGGCGCGAGAGCTCGGGAGCTCACACGGAGCGTCTTTACCTCAGCCTCTATCACATTCACACACACACACACACACACACTCTGTCTCTCTCTCTCACACACACACACACACACACACTCTCTCTCACACACACACACTCTTTCTCTCTCTCTCTCACACACACACACACACACTCTCTCTCTTTCTCTCTCTCTCACACACACACACTCTCTCTCTCTCTCTCTCTCACACACACACACTCTCTCTGTCTGTCTCACACACACACACACTCTCTGTCTCTCTCACACACAGACACACACTCTCTCTCTCACACACACACACACTCTCTCTCTCTCTCACACACACGCATACACAGACACTCTCTCTCACAAACACACCGACACTCTCTCTCACACACACACACACACACTCTCTCTCTCTCTCTCTCTCTTTCTCTCTCCCTTTCACTCATTCATTATTCCCGTGCGCGCGCGGATGCTGCTTTTAGCGCACCGCCCCCTGATCCACATTTGCATACTCATATGCATTTCTCAGGACCAGGAACTTAAGACGAGGAACGTCCAGGAACTTTGAAACGAATAACCAGGAACTTTACCCTATGAACTTAGGACCAGGAACTAAAGACCAGGAACTTTACCCTAGGACCCTAGGACAAGGAATTTTAGCCAAGGAATTTAGGACCTGGACTAAAGACCAGGAATTAAAAAGCAGGAACTTTTCACCCAGGACCTTAGAACCATAAACTTAAGACCATGAATTTTACCTGAATGTCTCAGGAGTTAAAGACCATGGTCCTCATTAATTAATTCAATTCAATTCAATTCAATTTTATTTGTATAGCGCTTTTAACAATTGACCTTGTCGCAAAGCAGCTTTACACAATCAAAAGAAGTAAGTTTGTATGAGATGTGAGTGTGTGTGAGTCAGAATGATCAGATGGTCCCCGATGAACGAGTCGAGGGCGACGGTGCTGAGGGGAAAAACTCCCTGAGATGGTAACAGGAAGAAACCTTGAGAGGAACCAGACTCACCAGGGAACCCATCCTCATCTGGGTGATAACGGAGAGCAGGAATTGACCTGCACTCATACTGTGTAAGGCTGGAAGTTCAGTAGAACAGGAGATGTGCTTAAATTAAATTAAAAGGAGTCCAGTTTGTTCTTGGAGGCTCACGTAGACTGTAGGAAATTCCAGTCCAGAACTATCGAATGACTGAAGTCACAGGACCCCAGAGAACAGCTGTCTGCATCAGTCGTATCATGTCTGTATCATTCTGCATATGCAACATAATAGGTCTGTATTGTGTGTACACGACCTCCATCACAGACACCAGGTATACTTGCCTGTAAATTAAGTTTATATACCGAAGGGTTCAATAATAATATTCATACTCCAACATAAAAATGCATTAGAATAGAGTCTTATGCAAATGTTTAGACACCCCTTGATAAATAGTAGATTTTGGTGATTTTTTAAATGAAAAGATGTTAACACAGTCTACCCTGTATTGTCTTGGAAATGGACAAAAATGCACAATATTTTCAGCAAACCTTGATGCATAGTTACTTCTTATGCCATAAACTGAATAAAAATAAAAAAATAAAAACATTATTATGGCACTGTGTAAATGTTTGGGCACGCTAAGAGTTCCAGAGTCTCAGATTCTTTTTACAAGGTTTCAGACCTTAATCAGCTCGTTATATCTGATGCATGGCAACAGCTGTCATTAGTGAATGCCAATTTCAAAGCTTTACAAAAACTTTGCCTCTTCAAACCTTGTGCACACACTTGCAGACACTCAGCAACCATGGGTTTCTCTAAGCAGCTGTGTAAGACTCTGAAAATGAAAGCTATTGATGCCCACAATGCAGGAGAAGCTACAAGAAGATAGCAAAGTGTTGTCAGCTTACAGTTTCCACAGTGAGAAATGCAATTAAGTGATGGCAGTTCAGGAGAACTGTGGAGGTCAAGATGAGATTTGGCAGACCAAGAAAACTCTGGGACAGAACTGCTGGTATGCTGGTCAGAAAGACAAATCAAAACAACCATTTGACTGCAAAAAACCTACAGGAAGATTTATCAGACTCAGGAGTGGTGGTGCACTGTTCCACAAGACCTTCATGGAAGAGTCAGCAGAAGAAAACCTCACCTGCATTCCATCATAAAATCCAACGTCAGAAGTCTGTAACAGAACATCTACAGAAGCCTGATGCGTTTTGGAAACAAGTGCTGTGGACTGATGAAGTTACAACAGAACTCTTTGGCCACAATCAGCAAAGGCATGTTTGGAGAAAAAAAAAGGGACAGCATTTCATAAAAAGAACACCTTGCCAACTATTAAGCATGGGGGCAGATCTATCATGTTTTGGGGTTGTGTTGCAGCCAGTGGCACAGGAAACACTGCACGGGTGGAAGGAAGAATATACAATTGAATTGAATATCAAATGGTGTGACAAGTGACATTTTTAGACAAAACATAATACTATACATTGCTGCCTTAATTAAATCTGAGTTTTAAAAAACAGCATACATAACTGTTGAAGTGTGTATTTATTTTTCGGCCCCTTTGTATTTACAGAAGTTAGACATTTTAGAAAACAACAGAAATTTGTGACCTTGTGAAAGTACAGATAATCACACATTACACTTCATATATCAAATTTTACAGCTGCAAAATAAATGCACATGAGAATGTGAAAACATGAAAGCATCTAATTAGTAAACTACTATATTTTATTAATTGTAGGTAACAGAATGATGGATATGGTTGTTAAGTGATGTTACCCTTTCACAGATCTTTCCTGAGCTATAATATGATGTGTTATCTGTGGCTCAATGCTCCTCTTTTCTTAGAACCAGGTTTAGAGAAACCTCTATGTAACCTCTAAGCACTTACTATGTAATTGTCATCACTTCCACTGCACTAGTGCCATAGGTAAGCTGACATGCTGGTACATCAGAGTTACACACATGGAGAGTGTTAAAAGGGTGATAACAGGTGGAACACTTCTTAGATGGGATATACTGTAGCTTCAAGTGGCAGGACGGTGTCTTAGTGGTTAGCACAGTCACCTTGCACCTCCATGGTCCGGGTGTGCATGGATTTTGCATGTTCTCGCCATGCTTAGGAGTTTCCTCCGGGTTACATTTACATAAACATTTAAGCATTTGGCAAAGTGCTTAAGTTTCCGTCATTGGACAGGTCCTTACAGGCCGCTAGTTGGACTACAGAGGTTCCTAGAGATTGGGATGGATGGATTGCTTCAAGTGGGACACTGTTTCAGGTGGGACTTTGTCTCTGTATTGTAAGGGCATGTGCTGTGCTACACAATATGACAGAGCAAAATGAGTGCCTTATCTTGTCTCCCCTAAATAATAACCCAGTTACCTGACTCACACCTCTGCCCACCAGACAAGTGTAATCATCACACTGTGAAAGTGTGTCAGGACATCTTGTGTCAGTTATCAGTAACTGAGATCACTGTAGAAGTTTGTTTGTATTTTTTTTTTTACAACAATCCTTTTCATTGGAAATTTAGACATTTCCCGTTCATTTCTTTTGGTTTGTTTATCATGTTTTGCCTTTTATTATAAGATTATTAGATCTCTCACTCGGCCTGGGGTGGTTAGGAGACCCACAGAAGGAGTTGGGGAAGCTTCTGGAGATGTCTAGGCATTTCTGCTTCAGCTGCGAACAATGACCTGGGATTGGACTAAGCAGTATGGGTGGAAGGATTTGCAGCAGTTGTGTCTTTTTGTTCCATTCTCTGACACTGTTCACACTCCCTCAAGCACACTCCCTACGATTCCTCTTGTTTGCATTACTTTGTCAGTGCTTTCAACTCAAAAAGGTCATGAGGTCTACAGAAGCTAGACGAGTGGTATTCTACTTTTACTGCCGCACCTCACGGTGACCGTATGCGTTTGCTGGCTTTTACCACTGAGTGGCGCTTTATAACTATAGACAGACGCCTCAGGCCTTATTTCATTCTCTCAAGGATTAATGAGCCGCAGCTCCTTTAGAGATGCACGTAGTAGCAAATAAAATCAAGTGTAACATTGTAGTTAAATTAATTCATAATCACAGTTCTAAAATTACAGTACAAATGTAGAATTGAAATTAAATTAAATATTATTAGGATGGAATTTAAGCAAAGTAAACATTTAGCACAGTGAGCCTTTAGATTTTATCATGTCATTTTATTGTGTCATCTTATATTTTGTGTTGTTTAAGTTTGTAGTAGATTTATTAACTGAAATAAACTGAATGACCATAAAGTTAAAACATTGTCAGGACGTGCTACTGCGTCATCAGACGTCATTGTCATTCAGTCCCGCTTGTGTTTTTGCGTTATTATGAGAATGAAATGCAGTAGGCTGTTATGATCATCATAATCTAATAAATAATGTCCCCCGTTGCGCTGTACCACCGCTGGCAAAACCTTATGAAATACAAGTGAAACACGAATTTAGCCCAGGTTTAGAAAACGTTTAGAAATTCTTTCCGAGACGAGGCTGGGACGGTGTTGTGCGCAGAGAGCCGGCAGATTTCCTGAAGCTTAAATCTCTGAAATCGTTGGGGCATTTTTTTCTACATAGACACTTTTAATAACTGTACACACACATGCATTCTCGCCTAAACAACTGTTAAAACTACACTTGTGACACAATAACAGTAATATTTCAAACATTTTGCAGGCTGCCGTTTGGAGAAACCAGAACATAAACAATAAACTAGTTATTTCTATATTTAAAGTTTGATGTCTTTGAATGTATTTTTTATAACAATAAACAGATACAAACAGAGACAGAATATATAAAAGTTCATTCTTTGTACAAATAAAATTGTCAGCTACTGAACTTGATCATCTGTCTAAACATTTAACAATTTTTTTTACTCAATATTACACAGTAAATATCAATAACTCTGGTTCAGATTTTTCATGTTTGTTGTATAAAATATTACCATTACAGTAGTATTCTTCGATACATTATATTAAATTAAGTCACTTTTTTATGACTTAATTCTATTTTAAAACTGCGGCAAGGGAAAATTTCACTTAGCGCCATCTGGCTGTCACTTCACGAAAATGCAACTGATTTATTTTGGCCGCTGTCGTTTTGTCGCGGCGGTAAGAACGGCGATAAGAGACATCCCCCTTGTCTACCTACTGTGTTCTGCTCACACTTTCAGTAAGATACTGAATTATAAAGTGTGTGTACACATTACGTTATATTTTGTTCACATGCAAACTCGTACTCTCAAATGCTTTAAAAGTTATAAATAAAGGCCTGGGAACTTCACAAACTTCAGCACAAGACTAAAGAACCTGGAGCTTTAGCCCAGAAACTGAAAGGCCAACAATTTTAGTGCAGGAATGTAGACTAGAAATTAAAGACCTGGAGGATTTACCCCAGGGGCTTTATGTTCCTGTAATCCTTAACTTTATTAACAGTTAGCTGATCAGTGATCAGGCATTTAGAAAGTGAGACTGTGAGCACCTCTGAGTAGAATCTCACTATGATCTCCTCTGATGACTCTTCATCATCAGAGATCATAGTGAGGTGCTCACTGTCTACACACACACACACACACACGCACACGCACACGCACACACACACACACACACACACACAATACTTCATG
>QNUK01001306.1:50000-79356 GCA_013621035.1 Clarias magur
ACAAACTGTCTACAAACCTACATGAATTACAATGAAGTAACTACAGTATGTGTGTTTTGGATACCTGTGATTACAACCGCTGTGAACCTGCCTCAGACTTCCATGGTAAAGCTCACCACACGCAGCTTAACATGTATTAGGGCATATTGTGTAATAGTTATTGTGCTGGGTTGTATTTAGCTCTGCATTTGGATTCTTTTAATTAAACTAGTTTAACAAAAATAAAATTCTCAATATACATTAAAAAAATTAGAGTTGTATCAGAACTATAGTTGTATGATGACAAGGAAAAGCTCCGGTAGACAACATGAGGAAGAAATCATAAAAGACTCAAAAGGCAACCCATCCTCATCGGGGTGATATCAGATACTGAGACCATAGAGCAGTGTTAGGAGCAGTGGTTTATCAGGAATTATTCAACAGTTAGTTCTGACTCAGTAATCTGATTGGACGAGAGGCGATATTCCACAAGTGCTGATAACAGACAGTAGCAGCACTGTAATGTGTAACTATGTGTGACTGGGCATCCAGGTGTTGTCCAGTGGTTACTGACACTAACTGTGTGTGTGACTGGGCGTGTCCCAGGTGTTGTCCAGTGGTTACTGACACTAACTGTGTGTGTGACTGGGCGTGTCCCAGGTGTTGTCCAGTGGTTACTGACACTAACTGTGTGTGTGACTGGGCGTGTCCCAGGTGTTGTCCAGTGGTTACTGACACTAACTGTGTGTGTGACTGGGCGTGTCCCAGGTGTTGTCCAGTGGTTACTGACACTAACTGTGTGTGTGACTGGGCGTGTCCCAGGTGTTGTCCAGTGGTTACTGACACTAACTGTGTGTGTGACTGGGCGTGTCCCAGGTGTTGTCCAGTGGTTACTGACACTAACTGTGTGTGTGACTGGGCGTGTCCCAGGTGTTGTCCAGTGGTTACTGACACTAACTGTGTGTGTGACTGGGCGTGTCCCAGGTGTTGTCCAGTGGTTACTGACACTAACTGTGTGTGTGACTGGGCGTGTCCCAGGTGTTGTCCAGTGGTTACTGACACTAACTGTGTGTCTCAGCGTGGGTGAGAGTCGGTCTGTACGGTCCGCAGTACTGAGGAGAGAGCAGCTGCCTGACCACACCCACATTCACACCCAGTCACAGAAGCACTTTCAGCAACAACACACATCTGATAACGTCATGTCTCTTAACAACACGCCTCACGTCTCTGCACTAATCACTTCTTCTGAATCAAGTCCTTCTGAATCGCCTCTGAACCGTCCGTGTCGTTCTGTTCACGGCCCCAAGCAGCAGTGAGTGTCTCCATGTGATGAAAACTCCAACCAGGGTTAGTGCACCAGGATGGATCAAGCAGATCCGGGGGTTTCTACTATGTCTCATTGTTTTGTTTTTTTAATGTTTTATTGTTAATTAAATTGTCTTACGGTGTATTAAAATGTTACAGTTTCTTCTTTTGTGTTACAGTGTATCATATTGTGTTTCTCATTTAATGTTTAGTGTTGTGTGTGCACGTGTGTGTGTGTGTGTGTGTGTGTGTGTGTGTGTGTGTGTGTGTGTGTGTGTGTGTGTGTGCGTGTGTGAGTGATTTGGTAAGTGTTATGTGCGTTTGTTATTTAGTCAGTGTTGTGTGTTGTGTGATTTAGTGAGTATTATGTGTTTGTATCTGTGGTATTTAGTCAGTGTTGTGAGTGTGTTTTAGTTTGTGAGTGTGTTTTAGTTTGTGAGTGTGTTTTAGTTTGTGTGTTGTGTGAAAGTTTGTGTGTTGTATGAGTGTTTTAGTTTGTGTGTTGTGTGACAGTGTGTTTTAGTTTGTGTCTGTGTGTTGTGTGTGATTTAGTTTGTGTGTTGTGAGACTGTGTGTGTGTGTTTTTTTCTTTCTTTTTTTTCTTATTCTTTTTAACAAAAGGATAAAACAAAATATACATTTATAATAATATTATATAATTTGAGTAAACATGAATAAAAAAACAAGGCACACACTAATTACACAGAAAACAAAGTATTGAAAAAATCAAAGAAATAATAATAAAGAAAATTCAAATAGAAAAGGAAAATATATAAGTAAATACAAATTCAAAGGGGTCTCTTTATTCTTCTTCTAAAAAACCAAAGTCTCTTATTATTCCAGCAAATTTCTTGGCCTTTTACCTTTCATATGCTCCAGTGATGGAACAGAATTACAAATAAAACATTTTTTAAAGACTGAGAAATAAGGCTTAGTTTTTATGCATTTGCATTTGTGAATGAAAAATTTGCCTAAAATCAGCATTATATTAATGAAAAACGTATTATTCCTATCATCCAGCAGGATTCCAAACATAATATGTTCCTTTTCAAAAGCGGGCAGCGATTGTGTCCCTGCCTCCAACCAATAAGACATATTTGCCCAAAAGATAGCAGAACACTCACAAGAAAACAAAAGGTGATCAGTAGTCTCAATGTCAACTTTACAAAATGTACAAGCATTTGTTCAAAATTAAACCGGCGTCTAAAAACTCAGATGATGGATAAATACCATTAAATATCTTGAAATGGGTTTCCTTTGCTTTAGGAGCCACTGGAAAGGCAATATGTTGTGTTCATAATATTCTAATGGTTGGTTTATCATGAGTTTGTAAAATATTGTTATAATACAACGATGTTGGGTAGATTATAGAATTAAAGCTAGAGCGGATGATTTTGTTGGGAAGTGTTGCTTAGAGGTTATCACCATTAAAAAGAAGTGATGGGAGGTCACATGACCCATCTGAAACGTTGATAAAGCTGTTTTGTACAAGGTTTATAAAACTTTTTGGAATAGCTTTTAATACACGTTCAGATTGTTTACGTTCACAGTGTAAGTTGTATTTCAGGCAGAAGTCACTGAATGATAACCAACTCCCATCCTCATTCATTAAGTGATGAACTGACCAGACACCTTTCTCAAGCCAATCAAGAATGCACAGAGATTTATACCTGAATAGAATAAATCTATTGTTCCATATTGAGGTTTGGTGTGGAGTGAAGTTATGATTGTATAATCATTTCCAATAAAGCAAAACCTGTTGGTGGAATGAAGATAATTTAATTGGTAGTCTAGAAACAGTGAAATCGCATCTTAACAGAAAATCAATTCCACCCATTTTTTTTAAAATAAACCTCTAGGAATAGAAAACCAAAAGCTATTTTCATTTGTTACAAAATATTTTAGCCATTTAATTTTTAGCATACCATTTACACAGGAAAAGTCGAAGGATTGTAATCCACCATTTTCATAATCTTGTACAAGATAAAGTTGTGCTTTCCTGATATAATGCACCCGTTTTTTTCCATATAAAGTTGAAATTGATTTGGTTGATGGTCTTAATGGCTCTATTAGAAATAGAAAGGCAGGATGCCGGATAAATGCATCTAGACAGACTTTCCATTTTGGTCAAATAAACTCTAACAGCAGTTAGAGTTTAGAGGATAAATCTCTCTGATTCCACATCTCAAGTCTATTTCTGCACTCATTCCATCTGTCCCAGACATTTTGCTTCTCCATCTTGATCTCATCTTTAGAAATGTGTGTGCCTAAATATTTCACATTTGATTTAATTGGAATATTAGATGCAGTTTTAAGGTGACGTTCGTGTATGGTAATAATTTCACATTTTTCAATATTAAGTTTTAAGCCTGAACATTTGGAAAAGTAATCAACTATCTCAATTGCTTTAGGGATCTGATCTTTTTTTTTTTTTTAATAACGTTGTATCGTCAGCTAACTGACTAATTATAATTTCCTGACCGAACACATTCAATTTTTCAATTTTGGAGAGTTTTTGATAAGGAGGGCCAGCATCTCAGTAGCCAAAATAAATAGTGATGGTGAGATGGGGCAGCCTTGTGTAACTCCTCTTTAGATATCAGATCTGGGTGAAGTGCCTGTTGGTAGGGCAACTGAGCTATTAGTGTTTAGAACAGTTGAATAACTTTACAAAAATTCTCACCAAACCCATATTTTTGCAAACATTTAAAAATAGAGGGGTGCTCTAACACATCAAAGGCTTTGTAAAAACCTAAAAATAAAATAACCCCATCGTCCTCAATTTCTTGATTATATTCTAACAAGTCCAAAACCAGTCGTATATTATTTTGTATAGATCGACCTCTGATAAACCCAGTTTGAGTCTCCCAAATAATTACTGATAAAAGTGATTTTAAGCGATTATTATATATATGGATTAATAATTTATAGTCATTGTTTAATAAAGTTATAGGTCGCAAATTGTCCAACAATCGAACATCCTTTCCAGGTTTAGGGATGAGTGTGATAAGCCCTTGTCTCATCGAGTTAGGCAAAAATGGATTTCTGATCATTTCCTGAAAAGCTGCAAAAAGAAATTCCCTTAACAAATCCCAAAAATGGCGATAAAAGTTAGACGTAATAGCGTCTGGGCCCGGTGATTTACAGGTGATTTATCTACTGACCAACACAGAACAGCAGAATCAATCAAGCTCTTCAATTGTTACTTCTGCATCACATGTCAGTTTGAACTGTTCATCTATTTGAGGGAGAGAGTCACTAAATTTTTCAAAAAGAGGATCAGGATCTAATATTGAAGAGGAAGACGAGTATAAATCTGGATAGAAGCTATTTATAGCTATTCATTGTGTATCTGAGCACTCTGCTCCATCAGTGATTAAGGTTTTAATAGAGTTCTTTATTTGACGTATTTTTTCTCGTCTACAGAAATAAGCTGTATTTTTCCCCTTCTTCCACCCACTTAGCTCTTGATCTAATACGCCCCCTTGGCATTTCTCATATAGACTCCATCCAATTGTGATCGCAAAAATAACAACCTTGATTTACATCTTCAGTTAAATTCATTTTGTTAGAATATTCAGTTATGTCTTTAATGATAGAGGCCTGTTCTGTAATATGAGTTTTATTTACCTGTTTACTGTAGGAAATAGATATCTGATGAAGTTATATTTAAAAAATTCCCATTTACTTGTCCAGAAGACCAAACTGGCATCACATGACAACACTCGAAATTAAATCTTTAACCAATTTTCCATACTCATCTTTTATTAAAAGGTTAGAATTAAGTTTCCAATAACCTTTATTACGAACAAGTTTGTTTTTATGATTTATTGTTAACTCAGCTGAACAGCGGTCTGTAAGAGGAGCTGCCGATAAACTGGATAACGTTTGATAGCATCGAAAATGATAAGAAATTAACCAAAAATCAATTCGGGACTTGCTAGAGGCATCAGGCTTAAACCAAGAAAACCGTCTTTGATGCGGGTTTGATTCACGCCAGGGATCTATTAAACACTGTGTGTGTGTGTGTGTGTGTGTGTGTGGGGCTGAAGCCCCGCGGTGCATTGTGGGTAGCAGCGCGGCTGGCTCTATGTGTGTGTGTGTGTGTGTATACACACTGTGGGTTACGGACACTGTGCGGCTCTGACGCTACTTCCGGGTTATTGTCTCCTTTCTGTTTCTGTTCCGGGGCGGAGGAGACGCGCCGGGACTCGGGGGGAGAGACAGAGAGACAGGCGGCGGGTCTGATCCCGCTCCCCCGGCAGAGACACGGAGCCTGATCCCGGACACACACACACACACACACACACAGACAGACAGAGACAGAGATGAGTCTCGGCCGCTCGGCGCTTCACCTCCCGCGGGACAGGAGCGGCTCTCCGCCTGGGCTTCAGTGCCGCTGCAGCGCCCCCTACAGGACACCCGCGTCACTGGACTCTCACTGAACACACACACTCAACACAGGAACTACAGTGTGTGTGTGTGTCCCGACTCGGCTCTGTCCCGTCCCGGTGAGTACACTTCTCCAAACACACACACACAGAGTTCAGAGGCTTTACACACACATTACTAACTCATGTCCTCCTTATTGTGTCTTATGGAGCGAAAAGAGTGTGTGTGTGTGTGCGCGCGCGCGCGCGTGTGTGTGTGTGTGTGCGTGAGTGTGTGTGTGCGTGAGTGTGTGTGTGCGTGAGTGTGTGTGTGTGTGTGTGTGTGTGTGTGTGTGTAAAGATACTGATGAGGAACAGTGCAGTGTGTTTCTCGATGCAAAACATTGTGATGGATTTTCTAGGCAAAGGTTGTGTTCTAACACAGATGTGTGTGTGTGTGTGTGTGTGTGTGTGTGTGTGTGTGTGTGTGTGGGGTAATGACAAATACTGCACGTCTTTCATCTCTGACTCATGTGGAAACTGTGTTCAGGTGTGTGTGTGTGTGTGCGCGTCTGTAGGTTACTTGTTGGACCAGTTAGGATTATTCTATGGTATTTTTTTTTTATCACAGTGTGTGTGTGTGTGTGTGTACGCGCACATGTTAATTGTTTGCTTCTATCTGTGAATCAGGTGTTCATGGAGACAGTGTACATGCAGTCACGTGTTTAAAGTAAACAAAAAATTTGACTTTCAGTTAAAGTTGTGAGTTAGATCCCAGTCCGATCACAGACGCGCCCGACAGGTAGAACTAACTACACTTTAGATCAGACATGCAGTGATCCCGCTGTCTCTACTTCACTCAGATCCAACAACCTTCTGTCTGATCTTCACTAAAATCTGAGAACTCTGTGTTCTATGGCACATCAGACATTGTGTCTAACATCTGTCTAACCTCACTAGTGTGTTAAGTCCAAACTGTAATGTGATTCAGATCTTCTTGGTTTGTATTCAGCTTTAATGTGTGTTTGAGTGACCGTGCTAGTCAGTGAGTGTGCGGGCGCGTCAGTGAGCGAGGGCGTGTGCGGGCGCGTCAGTGAGCGAGGGCACACGTGAGTTAGTGCATGAGCGTGTGTGTGTGTGCAGTGTGAGCACACCCTGTTATCAGTAACTGGTAAGTGTTGATGGTACTTCCTGTTCTCGTTAAGGTTAAAGTCCCTGACATATTAGCCGTGTGTGTGTGTAAGCTGACCACGCTCAGGTGAGTAACACATTGTGTAACACCAATGTCTGCATCTTGTTTACTTGTTTACTGTGTGTGTGTGTGTGTTTTAAACAGTTGATTGCTTGCTGTGTTGGATACATCTTTAAAGAGTTGATTTGTTACATTGTCCCTCAGTAGTGTGTCAGTAGGGGGAGGAGTTTGGACATGTTTATTGTTTATACAAGTCTATATATTTGCATATTTGATGGTGTGTGATTTTTATTAGTGTTGAGTGTAGGGGAGCACTGTGACAGACAGGGGGCGCTCTCACTCATATTACTGCCTTATCTCTACTTCACAGACCACACTGGGAATGAGTGTGTGTTCTATGCCACCTGTTACTCAGTCACTCTTTCTATACGAGTGACACACACACACACACACACAGATGTGGTTGTTCTCATTGACAAACCCGTACATACAGAAACAAAACTGGAACTGACATTGTTAGGTTGTGTTTTTAATTCTTGTGACACACACACACACAGACCCAGTTTCAGACATCCCAGGACGCAGTGTGTGTGTGAGTGTGATGAGGTCCGCTACTGGATAAAGTGCATGATGGGATTTTGGTCATGTGACTCCCTGTTGTAGTGTGGAATCTGTAACTTTAACCTGTAGTGGAGTTCTGTTAGTGTCCTTAGTGTTATATCTCACTCTGTGTGTGTGTGTGTGTGTGTGTGTGTGTGTGTGTGTGTGAGGGGGGGGGGGGTCCATCGAGTGATCTGCATCATTTATAAAAATCCTAGTAAAGTTGCAAAGTCATACACACCTGTCAGGTTTAATAATTAATCAACACACAACGTGGAAACACATTCGTGTGTGTGTGTGTGTGTGTGTTGGTTGCCACCGGTTTCTTTAACCGACCCCGGCTGAATCGCAAGAATGGCTCTCCTTTTGCGCGTGCGCACTGCTGAGTCTCAATAATCCAGATCGGGGGAGGGAGGGGGGGGGTGGAGCGCGTGCAAGCGCGTGCAAGCGCTCAGAAGGAAAACAAGAATAAACACTCTGCATAAGCACACACACATACAGAGAGAGCGCGCGCGCGCAGACACGCACACAGAGCGAGAGCGCACGCACGCACGCACGCACCCTGAGAACCCCCGCGGATGTGCAGTGAGGGAGCTCGCGCTGCAGCAGCTGTGTGTAAGGGAGGATCAAGCCGGTGCGGCGCGCGCTCCTCCTCCTCCTCCTGCTGCTGCATGCGGACCGGTCACTGCTCACGGGATTACCGGAAACCTCCACCATCTCCACAACCTTCATCATCACCACTACCATCTGGATTTCCGTTTCAGGATCTGGAGACGCGGATTATTTCACTGTTTGATCGATTCGCCGGGTTTGCAGTCAGTGCGCGCGGGAGAGGAGGAGGAGGGGGACTCGGGGGGTAGCGCACGCGCTCGAGCTTCAAAGGCCCCGCTGATGATGATAACACCGAGACGGCGCGCGCCGCACGAGACCCTGTCAGACTCGTGTTGTTCCGGTTCAGTTTCCGGTTTAACGGATCACACCGCTCGCGCGACACGCCGGGGTTTACCGAGCGCAAAGTTTAAACTGTTTCTTTTTTAAAGAAAGAAAAAAAAAACCCTGAATCTCGAGCGGAGGAGTGCGAGCGCTGTCTGTAAACCCGGAAGTGTAGGAGAGAGAGAGAGAGGAGGGGGGGGGGGAGACGCAGCAGCGCGAGACACCACACGACACCACACATACACACACAGTGACCGAAATCTGGGACACACATCTCCTTCAAGTGCAAGTAACACACTGAACAGGGGAACACACTTAGAGTGTGTGTGTGTGTGTGTGTCAGGTTGGAATGTGATGTGTGTAATCCCACAGCAGCTGCAGCATCTCTCGGTCACACACACACACACACACACACACACACACACACACACACACACACTTCTTTTGACTCCATAACACAACCATACAACCTTAGACGTGTGCTGTAGTACTCTGTGTGTGTGTCACTCTGTTCTAAATAAACAGGATGTAGGAACCTCAGATGGAGCAGTGCAGGATTCTGGGACATCACCCTGTGGACTGGAGCGTCTGACTGGCAGCCATGTTGGCTCCTGTGACTCCGCACTGAGTGTGTGTGTGTGTGTGTCTGTGTGTGTAAAATGGAGACTAATATAACAGGACTGGTTAAGGAACTCGTAAACACTTGACTACCACTTTGTGTGTGTGTGGTGGGAGGTGTTGTGGCCATGGGGAGCTCAGCGTCGTCATTGACGACGGAGGCGGAGCCTGAACACGGGTTCAGCAGGGCGCCGTACCCAGAGACACCCCCTGTAGGCTGGATACGGAACAGTCACAGCAGCCCAGTGTGGGGGAGTCGAGAACACACACACCATCACACACACCACCGCCCACGCAGGTAACACACACACACACATCACACACACCACCGCCCGCGCAGGTAACACACATACATACACACACATACACACCATCACACACACCACCGCCCGCGCAGGTAACACACACATACACACACACACACACCATCACACACACCATCGTCCGTGCAGGTAACACACACATACACACACACACCATTACACACACCACCCCCCGTGTAGGTAACACACACACATACACACCATCTCGCGTGCGCACACACACACACAGTCACACACTGGCTTTCTGCACAGGTGTGTTGTCATGCAGGATAAGGGTTCTGGACAAGGGGAACTGTGACAAATGCGCACACAGTTCCCCTGGTCAGGGGGACACATACTTATGACGTTATAGTACATTGAACCAGTTTTATTCTTCTAGCTACCATTCTAATAGCTAAGGAACACTGATCATGTGACCAGTCACTCTCACAACACTCTCCTCAACATGTCAGGATCGCTGCTGTTAGCCTAGCTGGTACAACTTTAGCCTAGCCACTCTCTCTGTCTCAGTTGGCCATTATCAACTGACCCAGTAATTCAGTGAGTGTGTGTGTGTGTGTGTGTGTGGTGAGGAAGATGATGGAGGAGGAGTATCTTTGTAAATCAATCTGGCTCCAGTGTATTGATTTTTTTTAATACAGAGAGACAGAGAGCATTATTTATTCATACACTGTGACATCCGGGGTGTGTGTGTGAGAGAGAGAGAGAGAGAGAGAGAGAGATCATGTGTTATACAAATGTTCTGTGTCACTTTAGGACAGCTGTTATGTGCACCAGTGAAAGCAAGCCTTTAGGATAAGTGTGTGTGTGTGTTATTGCAGTATTTACTGTAGATCAACTCGGTTCATTATTACTGATCACTCGCATTAAAACAAATCCCTACAAGTTTTCCTGTAGAACTGGTGATGTTAATGTTACATCTGGAGATCTAGCTAGGGCTCTAATGGTTATTTTCAAGAGCTGCAGAATGTCAAGCCTGGACTTCAATTAGAGTTGCAGCAGTTCTAGAGCTGCAGAACGCTCAGCCTCAGGATTAATAGTTAGATTAAATGTTTGGCCCAGAGATCCAGAAGGCTTGAACATGCACCCTGGATCTAGACCTGCAGAACTTTTCACAAAATTCTAGAGCTGCAACCTTAAACCAGCCCAGAGTTTAAACACTGCAGAAGGTTTGGTCGCGACCCTGAAGGCTGCAGAAGGTTTGGTCGGGACCCTGAAGGCTGCAGAAGGTTTGGTCGGGACCCTGAAGGCTGCAGAAGGTTTGGTCGGGACCCTGAAGGCTGCAGAAGGTTTGGTCGGGACCCTGAAGGCTGCAGAAGGTTTGGTCGGGACCCTGAAGGCTGCAGATGGTTTGGTCGGGACCCTGAAGGCTGCAGATGGTTTGGTCGGGACCCTGAAGGCTGCAGAAGGTTTGGTCGGGACCCTGAAGGCTGCAGATGGTTTGGTCGGGACCCTGAAGGCTGCAGAAGGTTTGGTCGCGACCCTGAAGGCTGCAGAAGGTTTGGTCGCGACCCTGAAGGCTGCAGAAGGTTTGGTCGCGACCCTGAAGGCTGCAGAAGGTTTGGTCGCGACCCTGAAGGCTGCAGAAGGTTTGGTCGCGACCCTGAAGGCTGCAGAAGGTTTGGTCGCGACCCTGAAGGCTGCAGAAGGTTTGGTCGCGACCCTGAAGGCTGCAGAAGGTTTGGTCGCGACCCTGAAGGCTGCAGAAGGTTTGGTCGCGACCCTGAAGGCTGCAGAAGGTTTGGTCGCGACCCTGAAGGCTGCAGAAGGTTTGGTCGCGACCCTGAAGGCTGCAGAAGGTTTGGTCGCGACCCTGAAGGCTGCAGAAGGTTTGGCCCTGACCTCTAGATCGGCAGAAATTTCAGTGCAACTTTCTAGATCTGAGTAACCCTTGGTCATAGTACTAGAACCTTCAGTAGAAAGTTCTAGAGCTGTGAATCATTTACTGGCTTCTGGTTTTAGATCTCCAGATCTGTGTGGTGCTCAGCATGGGCTTCTAGCTCTGTTCAAGCAGGACGCTTCGTCCTGAATTTGAGAGCTGAATCCAGAATGCAGTTTATTACATCTGCTTAATAATAACAATCATTTGTAGTGTTACTCTTCCAAACACACACACACATGCACAGCAAGACATTTGGTCCTAATCATTAACCAACATAAGCCTTCATCCTGGTATGTACTGTGTGTGTAGTGTGTTGAATCAGTGCTAACTGCGGTTTAGCAGTATTTCTACATGGGGCTGCATCACAGCCAGCACAAACACTTAAAGGACCTGAAGGACATGGGTTTCTTGTTCTTCGCTGATGAACATAAGATGATGTAATATGATGAGATGTGAATGAGAAGACTGTGAGACAGGCTGATTTAGAAAAACCTTGCCCCTCTCACATAAACACTTAATGTTGCTTTAAAGGGGTGGCTAATGTCCAAAATTCATTCTCCATGTTTAGATGTTCAGATGGATCTTCAGTGTGTACAAACGTTTTTTTGTCCTTTGTCTATTATGTAGATGAGCAATCAGATCCCCCCACCCCCTATTGTGACTTCACATAAGAAGAGCCCCTCCCCTTTCTTAGTGCTTTCTTGTTATTCTATGGAGGGGGCGTGTCTTAGCACTTTTAATATGGAGTGAAAATGTACAGTCATGGCCAAAAGTTTTGAGAATTACATAAATATTGGAAATTAGAAAAGTTGCTTATTATAAAGAGTTTTTATAATAGCAATTTGCATATACTCCAGAATGTTATGAAGAGTGATCAGATGAATTGCATAGTCCTTCTTTGCCATGAAAATTAACTTAATCCCGAAAAAAAAACTTTCCACTGCATTTCATTGCTGTCATTAAAGGAGCTGCTGAGATCATTTCAGTAATCGTCTTGTTAACTCAGGTGAGAATGTTGACGAGCACAAGGCTGGAGATCATTATGTCAGGCTGATTGGGTTAGAATGGCAGACATGACATGTTAAAAGGAGGGTGATGCTTGAAATCATTGTTCTTTCATTGTTACCATGGTGACCTGCAAAGAAACGCGGACATCTGGATAAAGGCTTGTCCAGAGAAGAAAAGGTGAGCGCTACCATCAGTCTTGTGTAATGCCAACAGTAAAGCATCCTGAGACCATTCATGTGTGGGGTTGCTTCTCATCCAAGGGAGTGGGCTCACTCACAATTTTGCCCAAAAACACAGCCATGAATAAAGAATGGTACCAAAACACCCTTCTTCCAACAATCCAACAACAGTTTGGTGAAGAACAATGCATTTTCCAGCACGATGGAGCACCGTGCCATAAGGCAAAAGTGAGAACTAAGTGGCTCGGGGACCAAAACGGTGAAATTTTGGGTCCATGGCCTGGAAACTCCCCAGATCTTAATCCCATTGAGAACTTGTGGTCAATCCTCAAGAGGCGAGTGGACAAACAAAAACCCACTAATTCTGACAAACTCCAAGAAGTGATTATGACAGAATGGGTTGCTATCAGTCAGGATTTGGCCCAGAAGTTGATTGAGAGCAGCCCAGTCGAATTGCAGAGGTCCTGAAAAAGAAGCGCCAACACTGGAAATACTGACTCTTTGCATAAATGACATGTAATTGGTGATAAAATACTTTTGAAACGTATGAAGTGCTTGTAATTATATTTCAGTACATCACAGAAACAACTGAAACAAAGATCTAAAAGCAGTTTAGCAGCAAACTTTGTGAAAACTAATATTTGTGTCATTCTCAAAACTTTTGGCCACGACTGTATATTAACACATACACGCACAGGTTAACTTGGTGTAAACTAGGTGGCGTAGTCTGGAGATCTGGAGAGGAGAATGTTACTGTGATCAGTGTGGAGTTAGATCTCGGTTCTTTGGTTTCTCACTCCTCCTGATCTTTTAGTCTGAAGCTCTGGTCTTCAGAGATGCACAGGAGGAGATAAACATGGCGCTCCTGGTGTGCTGTTTGGAAGGGAGAGCAACATATTCTTCTGCAGAAGTGATTGGAGCATAAACCTGCTGAGGAGGAGGAACACGCACCAGTCCAGGACCTGGCTTGAGGAGCTCATCTAGAGGAACTGGGGTGCAGCGCGTGGATCTCTACTTCATAACGGAGAGATTCTGAGAAACGTTCTAGATGAACTAGAGCTTAGAATAATAAAAGTGTTCGTGTGTGTAGAGCAGAAGCTCCTCTGGAAGATATTGAGAGTGCTCACTGAAGATTCACATTTGGGTTTTTGTATCGTGACAGCAGTGTGTGCGTGTGTGTGTGCGCGTGCTCTAAGTGATGATCTAATCAGATTTATGAGGAGGATTAATGTAAGACCGAGGGCTTTGCTGACTCTGATGTAACATCTCTGCAGGACTACGGGGGTTTTATGGTTTTATACGTTTGAAGCCGATTTGTTTAACTTTTGAAAAAAAAAAAGTAATCCGTTTCATCCTCTAATATTTCCGTGTGATATTCTTTTTGTCTACAGGAAGTTCTGTGAATAACTGGAGTATTAGGGGTGGTGGGACAGGGCAGGGTGTAGATGTTGACAGGAAAGCTCTTGCTACTTATGCAGTATGTGATCTTTTATGAGGGTGTGTGTGTTTGTTTTGTTACTGTGTTACCATAGTTAATCTCTCTTCTTGTCGTCTCTCCGTCAGTCTCTCCCACTCCCGTGGGTCGATGATGGAGGCCATGGTTCTTGGCTCTGATTGGTCGTGTGTTCGTTGTACCTTCCTGAACCCTGCTGGATCTCCACGCTGCTCCATCTGCGAGGCACCTCGCAACAAACCCGATCTCAACAGAATTCTGCGCCTCAGCAGCTGCTGGACCTGCCCCCGCTGCACACTGACCAATCACAGTGCCTCTGGAGCATGTTCAGTCTGTGGGGCGCCATCCAGTGCCTCAAATGGCCCTACACCTTCCTCCTCCTCGCCCTCAATCTCGGAACCCATTACTTCTAACTCTGAGCCGAAACGGCAGCACGTAGACGAGGACTTGGTGAAGAAGCCAGAGTCTAACGGGGAGTTGAAAAACGCTGAAATGGGTGTGGTTTCAGGCTGGGCATGCCCCCGATGCACACTGTTGAACACTCCGACGGCGATGTCATGCTCGGCCTGCGGTGGCCCTCGGAAACTTTCGCTTCCCAAAATCCCGCCCGAGGCGCTTGTCGTTCCGGACGTCCGGACCCCATTGTCTGGGTTTCCTGCACAAAATCCTGGACCGGTCCTGATTGACCTCACCGAGGACTCGCCTCCTTACCCCGCCCCTTCTCAGACACCATCTCCACCTCCCAACACAACCAACTTCCTTCCTCCTTCCTTGTCCTCTTTGCAAAATAATCCTGTTCCTCGGAGCAGACGCGAAGTCCCGCCCCCTACTTCCCCCTCGACAGGACATTCCTCTAAACCTAAGCCGAGTCTCCCCCCCTCAGAACCAATCAAACGTCTTAGTGTGCTTGAAGAGGAGGAGCCAAGTCCTAACCACCCTGCTCCGCCTTCTTGGAAATGTCCCGGGTGCTCGGCTCCTTCCGGTCCTTCGGTGTCTTCGGCAGGGCGTTGTGATGCCTGTAGAGGACCACGCCAGGGGGCGGGGCCGAGCGCGGATGTCATCGACGTCGTTGGCGAGTCTGTTCGCTTCACGCCAGCCACACCGTCAAGCCCTGATTTCACGTCATGGGCGTGTCCCAAGTGCACGCTGCGGAACCCTACAGGGACAGGACACTGCAGCGCATGTGGAACGTCCAAACTTCACGGATTCTCCGAGCCCTTTGCTAAAAAGACCTCGCACGCGCCTCGTGGGACAGGGCAGGGGGACAAGTGGGTGTGTCCTGCATGCACGCTGCTGAACGAGATGTGTGTGAAGCACTGTGTGGCGTGTCACACAGCTCAGCGCTACATAAGAACCAGGAAGGTGAAGGCACTGCGGCGCAGGCAGAGCGTGCATGTGGAGCAGCGGAGGAAAACGGACGAGGGCGAGGCTAAGGAACTGTGGGAGAACATTGTCAGTTTCTGCAGAGAGGTGTGTGTGTGTTTTTTTAATTTTTTTTTTATAGAAGGCTAGTACTAATGTGATGTATGAACAATTGACGGTGGGCGTGGCCTGTAAAATTAACCACGCCCTCTAGCAGACACGGTCTCAGACTGGTGTACTTTTGGTGAGAACATTAATGCTTCGGTGTGTTTCAGAACGCGGTGAACTTTGTGGACGACAGTTTTCCTCCTGGTCCCAGATCAGTGGGCTTCCCTGAGAGCGACAGTGTCCAGCAGCGAATCAAAAAGTGGCTCCGCCCACATGAGATAAACTGCAACAACTTTAAGGACCGAGGAGTGAAGTGGTCAGTGTTCCGAACACCCCGTCCATCTGACATCCTGCAAGGGCTTCTGGGTAACTGTTGGTAAGAGACAGAGAAGGTGGGGTGTGCGAGTGTGTACTTCCCATGTGTCCATATATCTATAAGTACTATTTGTGTGTGTGAGGTTCCTGAGCGCACTGGCGGTGTTAGCGGAGCGTCCCGAGCTGGTGGAGCGAGTGATGATCACCCGGTCGATCTGCCCTGAGGGAGCGTATCAGGTCCGACTGTGTAAGGATGGAACGTGGACGACGGTGCTGGTGGACGACATGCTGCCATGTGACGAGTATGGATACCTGCTGTTCTCACAGGTGTGTGTCTGTCTGTGTGTCTGTCCATTCAAGCACTGATGTGTTCATATGTCCATCCACATAATCTTTCCACCAACCAATCTAAAGTAACCGTCGATCCATCCATCCATTAAACCATTAAACTGAGTACCCAGTTGTCCATCTGTTCAAACCTTAATCTGTCCATTGATCTAAGGATCATTCCATTCATGTGTCTGTCAATCAATCCATCATCTGTGTCTTTGTTCCTTTGTTGTGTTTCTGAGGGTAGGATTCAGATAATGATACTAATGTCAGCCTCTGTCCTCCTCTCCTACCTCACTCCCCCCCGCCCAGGCTCAGAGGAGACAGTTGTGGGTGGCTCTGATAGAGAAGGCCCTGGCGAAGCTGCACGGCTCGTATTTTGCACTGCAGGCCGGTCGAGCCATTGAGGGTTTAGCGACTCTGACCGGAGCGCCGTGCGACAGCCTCAACCTGCAGGTGAATAGCACCAACCCGCGCGAGGAACCCATCGACACTGACCTCATCTGGGCACAGATGATCAGCTCCAAGGAGGCGGGGTAACACACACACACACACACACACACACACAGTCCTGGGTGGTCTACATTAGTCTCTGTGTGACCGGTTGATTCTCCTCAGGTTCCTGATGGGGGCGTCCTGTGGGGGAGGGAACATGAAGGTGGATGACGCCGTATACGAGTCTCTGGGCCTCCGTCCACGACACGCCTACTCCATCCTGGATGTCCGGGACGTTCAAGGCTACAGGTGGGTAACTCACAAAAACACACACAGTCTCTATAGGTTCTGTTCTAGGTTTAGCACGGTTCTAGGTCATTCTGTTCTGCAGGGTTACAGGATTTTCTGTTCTGCATGAGTCGAGATAGGAAGGTTCCTGAAATTGTTCTGGATGCCACTGTTCTGGTTCTCTCTTCTCAGGGTTCGGTGCTGTTGATTTGATGTCAAGTCCACATTTAACAGATGCATGCTCATCTAGCTTCTGTTGATTCGAGCCCAGGGTTCTAATCTGCACAGTTCTGGAGCTGGTTCTGGAGCAACGGCAAAATTAGTCTAGAGCTGGTCAAAATTCTGGATCATTCTTCTCATTATTCTTACCTGAACATTTTTTCTAGATTGTGTTCTAAATGTTGCACATTTTTATTGCAGAATTCTAGAGCTTTGCAGAACCTCTGCAGTGATTCCCATCAAGGTCTAGAGCCGGTTCTGGTTATGACAAGATTCTGGATCATTCTTCTCATTATCTTGTACTGTTGTAGTTTTCAGGCTTCTAGATTAGGAAAGGATTATTTTACAGTGTGTTCTAGGACTTTTTGCATGAGTACGGGTTCTGTTTGTGTGTTTGTTCTGCAGTGTTCAGTGTACTGCTCTAGATTTTAGGGTAGTCGCCGGTCTTGACGTTGTGGTGTGTGGTGTTGTGTTCCAGACTCCTGCGTCTGAGGAACCCGTGGGGACGGTTCTCCTGGAATGGCTCGTGGTCGGATGAGTGGCCCGACTGGCCGCAGCACCTAAGACATGAGCTGATGGCGCACGGGAGCAGCGAGGGAGTGTTCTGGATGGAGTACGGGGACTTCATCAAGTCAGTTAATAGGAATTAACACTACAATCCATCTGTGCACACACACACACACACACACACACACACACACACACACACACACACACACACACACACACACCCACGCCGGAGTGAAATATAGACTGCCACTTATTTCAGCTCATGTTTTAATCATACACAGCACAGACATGTAACCTGTGTGTGTGTGTGTGTGTGTGTGTGTGTATAGGTACTTTGACTCTGTGGATATCTGTAAGATACACTCGGACTGGCATGAGGTGCGAGTGCAGGGTTCGTTCCCCAGCAGGGCGAGTGGACCGATCACGGTGAGCGCTCTGACTGTCCTCGAGAGGACCGCGCTGGAGTTCGCTCTGTTCCAGGAGGGGAGCAGGTACACACACACACACACACACACACACACACACACACACACAGGTACAGGTATAAACAGTGCATTTTAATTTTATCCACTGTTTGGTGTGTAATCTGTTCTTCTCCAGTTTCATGTTTATTCCACTATAAGGTGGCGCCGTTTCTACCCCCAGAGCTTTTGACACCGTGTCCCCGTTCTGATGCTGTTCTGTCCGCTCATATCACATGTAGCGCTGGTGTGAGGAGAATTGTGTTAGTGTCTGTAGAGCGCCCCCTGCTGCTATGGAGCACTCACACTCTTCTCCTGGCAACGCGTCCTTTAATTCCTTGCCCGTCTAGGTATTTATTTTTTTGGTGCTTGTAGAGGTTTATTGATTTACTTATTTTTGGTGTTTACCTAATGTATAAATTCATTTGTCGATTAATTTAACGGCGGCGAGTTTAGCATGTTGTTCTTAGCCGATCGTTAAACATGTTTGTAACTGGTTAATCGTTAAGAATTATTAACAAGACGCACATTTGATCTGGATGTAAGCTTTGTTTAAACACGTCTAGCAGCACGATCCTGTCCGATCAGTTGTGTGAGACGACCAGGGCAGGAGGAACAGTCAGGGCTGTTAAAGACGCTGCTCTGTCTCTCTGTACTGGTGAAGAGACACAAGCTACTTAAAATCCTTAATCAAACCAGTAAATACATCTGTGACCTCCGAGGAAATGTGGAAAACTTTATTTCTCTTTCTTTTTTGGGTTTTATCTACTGCCACTGTCTGTCTCTCTCTCTCTCTCTCTCTCTCTCTCTCTCTCACTGTCTGTCTCTCTCTCTCTCTCTCACTCTCTCTATCTCTCACTGTCTGTCTCTCTCTCTCTCTCTCACTCTCTCTATCTCTCACTGTCTGTCTCTCTCTCTCTCTCTCTCACTGTCTGTCTCTCTCTCTCTCTCTCTCTCACTGTCTGTCTCTCTCTCTCTCTCACTGTCTGTCTCTCTCTCTCTCTCTCTCACTGTCTGTCTCTCTCTCTCTCTCACTGTCTGTCTGTCTCTCGCTCTCTCTCTCACTGTCTGTCTGTCTCTCGCTCTCTCTCTCACTGTCTGTCTGTCTCTCGCTCTCTCTCACTGTCTGTCTGTCTCGCTCTCTCACTGTCTGTCTGTCTCGCTCTCTCTCTCACTGTCTGTCTGTCTCGCTCTCTCTCTCACTGTCTGTCTGTCTCGCTCTCTCTCTCACAGTCTCTGTCTCGCTCTCTCTCTCACTGTCTGTCTGTCTCGCTCTCTCTCTCACTGTCTGTCTGTCTCGCTCTCTCTCTCACTGTCTGTCTGTCTCGCTCTCTCTCTCACTGTCTGTCTGTCTCGCTCTCTCTCTCGCACTGTCTGTCTGTCTCGCTCTCTCTCTCGCACTGTCTGTCTGTCTCGCTCTCTCTCTCGCTCTGTCACTGTCTGTCTGTCTCGCTCGCTCTGTCACTGTCTGTCTCTCTCTCTCGCTCTGTCACTGTCTGTCTGTCTCGCTCTCTCACTGTCTGTCTGTCTCGCTCTCTCACTGTCTGTCTGTCTCGCTCTCTCACTGTCTGTCTGTCTCGCTCTCTCACTGTCTGTCTGTCTCGCTCTCTCACTGTCTCGCTCTCTCACTGTCTCGCTCTCTCACTGTCTCGCACTCTCACTGTCTCGCACTCTCACTGTCTGTCTCTCTCGCTCTGTCACTGTCTGTCTCTCGCTCTGTCACTGTCTATCTCTCTCTCTCTCTCACTGTCTGTCTGTCTCGCTCTCTCACTGTCTGTCTGTCTCGCTCTCTCACTGTCTGTCTGTCTGTCTCTCTCTCACTGTCTGTCTGTCTCGCTCTCTCACTGTCTCGCTCTCTCACTGTCTGTCTCTCTCTCTCTCACTGTCTGTCTGTCTCTCTCTCTCGCTCTGTCACTGTCTGTCTGTCTCGCTCTCTCACTGCCTGTCTGTCTCGCTCTCTCACTGTCTCGCACTCTCACTGTCTGTCTCGCTCTCTCACTGTCTCGCACTCTCACTGTCTATCTCTCTCTCTCACTGTCTGTCTGTCTCTCTCTCTCACTGTCTGTCTGTCTCGCTCTCTCACTGTCTGTCTGTCTCTCGCTCTGTCACTGTCTGTCTCTCTCTCTCACTGTCTGTCTCTCTCTCTCACTGTCTGTCTCTCTCTCTCTCACTGTCTGTCTCTCTCTCTCTCACTGTCTGTCTCTCTCTCTCTCACTGTCTGTCTCTCTCTCTCTCACTGTCTGTCTCTCTCTCTCTCACTGTCTGTCTCTCTCTCTCACTGTCTGTCTCTCTCTCTCACTGTCTGTCTCGCTCTCTCACTGTCTGTCTCGCTCTCTCACTGTCTGTCTCGCTCTCTCACTGTCTGTCTCGCTCTCTCACTGTCTGTCTGTCTGTCTCTCTCACTGTCTGTCTGTCTGTCTGTCTCTCGCACTCTCACTGTCTGTCTGTCTGTCTCTCGCACTGTCTGTCTGTCTCTCGCACTGTCTGTCTGTCTCTCGCACTGTCTGTCTGTCTCTCTCACTGTCTGTCTGTCTGTCTCTCTCACTGTCTGTCTGTCTGTCTCTCTCACTGTCTGTCTGTCTCTCGCACTCGCACTGTCTGTCTCGCTCTCGCACTGTCTGTTTCTCGCTCTCTCACTGTCTGTCTCTCGCTCTCTCACTGTCTGTCTCTCGCTCTCTCACTGTCTGTCTCTCTCTCTCTCACTGTCTGTCTCTCTCTCTCTCACTGTCTGTCTCTCTCTCTCTCACTGTCTTGTACTCTCTCTCTCTCTCACTGTCTTGTACTCTCTCGCTCTCTCACTGTCTGTCTCGCTCTCTCACTGTCTGTCTCGCACTCTCACTGTCTGTCTGTCTGTCTCTCTCACTGTCTGTCTGTCTCTCGCACTCTCACTGTCTGTCTGTCTCTCGCACTCTCACTGTCTGTCTGTCTCTCGCACTCTCACTGTCTCTCATTGTCTGTCTCGCACTCTCACTGTCTGTCTGTCTCGCTCTCTCACTGTCTGTCTCTCTCTCCCTCTCTCTCACTGTCTGTCTGTCTCGCTCTCTCTCACTGTCTGTCTCGCTCTCTCACTGTCTCTGTGTCTCTTTCTCTCGCTCTCTCACTGTCTGTGTCTCTCTCTCTGTCTCCCTCACACTGTCTGTCTCTTCCTCATTCTGTCTCGCTCTCTCACTGTCTGTCTGTCTCGCTCTCTCACTGTCTGTGTCTCTCTCTCTGTCTCCCTCACACTGTCTGTCTCTTCCTCATTCTGTCTCGCTCTCTCACTGTCTGTCTGTCTCGCTCTCTCACTGTCTGTCTGTCTCGCTCTCTCACTGTCTGTCTGTCTCGCTCTCTCACTGTCTGTCTGTCTCGCTCTCTCACTGTCTGTCTGTCTCGCTCCCTCTCTGTCTCGCTCCCTCTCTGTCTCGCTCCCTCTCTGTCTCGCTCTCTCACGGTTTGTCTCTGTCTCGCTCCCTCTCTGTCTCGCTCCCTCTCTGTCTCGCTCTCTCACTGTCTCTGTCTCGCTCTCTCACGGTCTGTCTCTGTCTCGCTCTCTCACGGTCTGTCTCTCTTTCTCTCTCTCTCTCACTGTCTGTGTCTTCCTCATTCTGTCTCTCTCTCTCACTGGCTGTCTCTCACTGTCTCTCTCTCGCTCTCACACTGTCTCTCTCTGTCTCATTACTTTATAGAATGAAACATTCATTGTTTTTTTATTAAAATATATAAGGTAATGGCTTTTAATGACTGGATAAATATATCTATAATTAAAAGATTAGTTTTTATTAAAACGGTTATCACTTTACACAGACTAACGTGTCGTCTTTGTGCTCCCCGTCCCCTCCTCGTCACCATACCTGTCCCAGACGGTCCGAGTCTGCGGATAATCACCTCTTGGACCTGTGTATCATGGTGTTCCGCGCGTCCTTCTCCAGCGGGAACAAGCTGACGCTCGGCCGGTTGCTCGCTCACAGCAAGCGCGCCGTCAAGAAGTTTGTAGGCTGCGACGTGATGCTGGAGCCGGGGGAGTACGCCGTCGTCTGCTGTGCCTTTAACCACTGGAACGGAGGTGGAACGCCAGGTACACACACACACACACACACACACACATACATACACACACAGTCAAAACTGTACTGTAACTGCCCGTTCTTCGTACGTTGCTAACTCAGTTAGCTGGATGTGATTGTTGTGGATTTGTCCTGATCTTGGATTGTTTCGTTCTTCGAAGCGAATCTCGCGCTTGCTGTCATAGCAACATGTCTGTAATCTTAAAGCTGCTCGGGAGCGGGTTTATTTCATGTGAACAGGATTTAGGCTGCGCTCCTGGCGGGTTATGATTGGCTGAAATGGCGAGATCACATCTGATTGGTTAAAGAGCTGACTGACTGACGCGCACTGACTCACGTGGGAAAAGAAAAGTGTCTTACATGAATATATGGATGGATGGATTTAAACATAAATACAGTATATGTGTACATGTGTGTGTGTCTGTGGTCATCATTCATGTGTTAATCTCCGTGTGTGTGTCTAATCATATGTAACATTCTGTCCCCCGATTGCGTCTATATAAGTGGAGGTGATTTTCTCAAATCTGTCTCAGTCATGTCTTGTCCGTTTATGAGAGCGAGCGGTTACTGAAGGTGTGAGGATTATACACAGAGTTTTTCACATTCCTGGTGTATTGTGTGATAGACAGGATCCTTTAGCACAGCATGACGATATACTTCTTACTGTACTGCTTCTTCTACTCCACTTTTACACTGTAAACACGATTAAGTTGGAAAAACTCTAAATATTTGAGGTCACCAGTTACATCATTTTGTAATGATGTTTCCAATTTTAAGTAAACAGAACTATCAATATTCGAGTTTGTTGAACTTTTTGCAAATAAAGTAAATTCAATCCAGCGCGGGAATCGAACCCGAGCCGTTCACATGACAGGCGAGACACATAAGCACTGAGCCACCAGAGCGCTTTAGATTTAAACTGCTGGAACTTTGAGGTGACACTTAGTGTTACTGTTACTTAAGTACTTATGATTACTTAAAATATCACATTTGTTCAGCTAACTTTAAATTAATACACATAGGATTTGAGAGTATATACACACACACACACACACACACACACACACACACACACACATAACATGTAACACGGGCAGCACTCACGTATTTAATAATTTTATTTGAAATTATCTTTATTAAAGTTTGAAATTCTCCATAACCCTCTAATAAAAGCTTTTGCTCCTCTTGAATAATAAATTAAGCCGCTCTTTTCCCATTTCGTCACCCAATCGCAGGGGTTATGATCAGTGTTTCTACTGCCGGATGCATTTCGCCTTTTAAACCAACACGAACGCACAATAATCCTAGACAATTCAATCCAGCGATACTAATCATCAACAACAGGTGTGTCGAAGAACCGAATTAGCCACATCGTAATTAGCGCGATGATCTCATCTTAGATCTGTCAGTTCATCTCGGAGGTGTCAAGCGAAGTACGGAGAACGAATCCTTGTTCTTGTGTTTGTTTATCAAACATGTATCTCTCTCTCTAACACACACACACACACACACACACACACACACAGTGTTACTTACGTACTCAAGTTAGCTTGACTGAAGTGAACCTTGAGTGTAACAGACTGGGTGTGTTCAGTGAGTCGTGCTCTGTAATACTGCGCGAGTTTACCTGAGACACAGGGACACTGAACACTACTCTGTCTCTGCACAGAGACGTCCTCGCTTCCACCTTAAAAAGCAAAAGGGAACTAAGGAGGAGGCAAAATGCTAATAAGAAACAATAAAATATAACACACATAACATCTAAAATTTATTTTGAATAAAATAAAGTAAGTAAATAAAGTAAGATGAAGTATAAAGTAGAAATATGTAAAGTATATAAGAAAAAGAATGAACTGTGTAAATATAGAGTATAGCGTATATGGAATGTGCAGAGAGCAGCAGTCCAGTGTGGTCATGGAGTGTGAAATGAAATGATGAGCCGCGGTGATATTGCGTAATATCTTTAATGTGTAATAGTGCAAAAGTAGTCATTTGTATGTAAACATAAACCAGAATGTGTAAACACATACACAAGAGTACAGCAGGGGGCTGAGAACACAACCCTGTGGGGCTCCAGTGCTGAGCGTGAGCGAGGCTGAGACGTGTCCACCCATCCTTACAACCTGTGGTCTCCCAGTTAGGAAGTTATAGATCCACTGGCACAGAGATGAGCTGAGTCCCAGGTGCTCCAGCTTGGTGGTGAGTGTGGAGGGAATTATGGTGTTAAATGCCGTCTTCGTCAAACCGTATGTTGGTGCTTTGTAGTTCGTTATTGTCCTTAGTCCCTGCCACAGACTCTTAGTCTCACTCTGTTGGAGCTGTGACTCTAGTTTCCTTCGCCTCCTTCATCGCTTTCCGAACATTGTCTGGCTCAGTCTTGTACGAATGTCACCCGACACAAGTCCCGTGTTATACGTCTCAGAGAGTCGCGAGTCGTCTCATCCACCTACGGCTTCTGATTGAGAAACGTTCTCTCTGTCCTGGTCAGCAGGAAGTGTGTGAGACCGCGTGGTGTTAGTTCGTAAGCTCACTGTGTGTGTGTGTGTGTGTGTGTGTGTGTGTGTGTGTGTGTGTGTAAATGAGTGTCAAGTCTTTAGACTGTTCAATACTGCCATTACTTCATGTCTGTTTCTCTGACTGTCTCTCTGTATTTCTCACTCACTGTCTATATCTCTTACCGTCTGTCTGTCTCACCGTCTGTCTCACTGTGTCTTTCTCACTCTCACCTTCTGTCTTGCTCGTTATCTTTCTTACTGTCTCACTTTGTCTCTGTCTCCTACCTCCTATCACTCCTAACTCCTAACACCCACTTTTTCATCTCTTTCTTTTAACTCATTGTCTGTCTCCCTCAATGATGTGTGTGTGTGTGTGTGTGTGTGTTTATTTTATTGTGTGCATGTGTGTGTGTGTTTTGATGTGTGTGTTTTCAGTGTCGAGCCCCACTGCCCCCCCTCGGTCGTGTCCTGATTCTTCGGGCTTCATTTTGGCCATCTACAGCTCCAGACAGGTGATGGTGGAGCAGGTCGACGCCACGGCAACCACTCTCGCCGACGCCATCATACTGCTGACGGAGAATAAAGGAGAGAGACATGAGGTACACACACACACACACACACACACACACACACACACACACACACTATTTAAACCTCTTTCCTTCTCTTCCTCTCTGTGCTTGTCCTGTATTCAGGGCCGTGAGGGAATGACCTGCTATTACCTCACTCATGGGTGGGCGGGGCTTATCGTTGTTGTGGAGAACCGACACCCGAAATTCCACTTGCACGTGTCATGTGACTGCACGGACAGCTTTAACGTGGTATCGACACGTGGCAGCCTGAAGACTATAGACAGTGTTCCACCACTACACAGGTACAACACACACACACACATGCACTCACTCACTCACACACTCACTCACACACTCACTCACTCAATATTGAGCCTCCAGTAACTACCTAGACTCCATATTAACATCTGTTAACAAATGTTATACTGAACTTCCAGCCTTACACAGTATGAGTGCAGGTCAATCCCTGCTCTCCGTTATCACCCAGATGAGGATGGGTTCCCTGGTGAGTCTGGTTCCTCTCAAGGTTTCTTCCTGTTACCATCTCAGGGAGTTTTTCCCCTCAGCACCGTCGCCCTCGACTCGTTCATCAGGGACCATCTGATCATTCTGACTCACACACACTCACATCTCACACACACTTAATTCTTTTGATTGTGTGAAGCTGCTTTGCGACAATGAAAATTGTTAAAAGCGCTATACAAATAAAATTGAAACAAGAAACTCACTCACACATACTCACTCATGCGCACACACACCACTCGACCTTCTGTAGTCTCATATTCTCAAAAAACATTAATGGTGGTTTTTGTTCATATCAACAGACAGGGGGCGGAGTCCGTCAGAGAGAGACGGGACAGTAGGGGGATGGGAACGGTGAGGGACATGGATGGAGAAGGGGACAAGGGAGATTGACAGAGGCGTGATGAGGGACATGGGTGGTGACAGGATAAGGGTGAGGGTGTGGGCGGAGACTATGGAGCAGGACTGATGGAGACGTGTTGAGAGATCAAATGTAAAGACGACGACTGAGGAGACCAGGATAGAAAGCTTTAGGACACGCTGCCATCTTGTGTTCAGTTTTGTGTACTACGTGTTTGTTTATTTATTGATTTATTTATTGACCTAGTTATTTGTTGTGTGTGTGTGTGTGTGTGTTGAGCAGGCAGGTTCTGGTGGTTCTGTCCCAGCTGGAGGGGAACGCCGGGTTCTCCATCACACACCGTCTGGCTCACCGTAAAGCGGCGCAGGCTAACCTGGGCGACTGGACTCCCACTAAAGCCACACACTCGCCACAGCTCACACCCGACACAGAGGGACTGCACAAGCCCCGCCCACTCTGACACACGCCCACATGTGCCCACGCACTCCTGAGGGGCGGAGCATAGTGGAACTACTGAGCCAATCAAATCACCCGACTGCTGCTGGAACCAAACACACACCTACACACAAAGGACAGATGTGTACTCAAGGATACCGTCCACACTAATACACACTGTGTGTGTGTGTGTGTGTGTGTGTGTGTGTGAGAGAGAGAGAGAGCTAAACCTGCAGGAGTTCGAAGCGTCTCGTCTGTTCTTATCATCTAAAGACTACATTAAATGTTTTTGTTTTTCTACTTTTGTCATTTGCTCTCATTAGCATATATGGGTGGGGCTTCATTTGCCACAGCCAATCAGGGAGCCAGAGGAATGAATACTTGAACTGAGTGTTTAGGTGACCTGTGTAGACCAAAGCTCTTGTTCACCATCACAACTTCCTCTGGAAACGCACTCCGTTACAAAAGTTAGCATCCCGGCTAGTTAGCATGCTAAGTAGTCCTCAAGTTGGCTTCCGAAAGTTAGTATGCTAATTAGTTATGATGGCTAGTTAGCTAATGCTAGATAATTAGCAGTTCAACATCAAGGGAAACAGTTTGTGAGTGAAGCGGGCAGCTGCTGATGATACCTTCGCCAGGTGTGTGTGAGAGAGAGAGAGAAGTACACTTTAAACTCTGTGAGGTGAAGTCGGTGAGGAGTCTCGGAGCATTGTGTGCGTGTGTGTGTGTGTCTGTGTGCGCGCTAAATTATTCGTGAGATGATGAGAAAAGCACAAACTGATGTACGGAGCGCTCTGATTGGTCAGATGGGTGTTGCCATGGTTTCTTCAGATCTGTCTTTTTTCCATTTTTTCAGGCCAGCAGCGCCCTCTACTGGTGCACACGCACACACACACACACTCTCATCCTACCTCATAGATACACATATTACAACCTAAACATGCAAGCGTTGCCCTCCTGTGGACACACCCATATTAATAACACAACAGTGCACCCGGTCTCTGTTCTTCTCTACGTGTGTCTGTGTGTGTGTGTGTGTGTGTGTGTGTGTGTGCGCGTGTGTGTTGGTAGATCAGGACGAACGCTTGGTTCCCTATCTCAGGTTCCACTGGACCAAAAAAAAAGAAACATTATTTAGTGGGCTTATGGCTGTGGGGGTGGGGTTTGCAGGGGTGTGGCTTGTTGCTATGGCAATAGGACTCAGGATTTAGAGGCGGGTCTTAAATGATTAAGGAGCCGTGTGGGTGGGGTTTATAGCTTTGGTGGTGGGGTTTACACACAAAATGCATAGAATTATAAATAAAATATGAAATATACCATGTAAAGCTGTAAATGATTATTGTTAATAAAAAAAGTTGATTACCAAATATGGTGTTTTTCACTAAAGGAAATACAGTGTGTGTGTGTGTGTGTGTGTGTGTGTGTGTGTGTGTGTGAGGATGCAGTTCTGCTTTTGCTATAATTATATATATTATAGTTTATTCAATTCTATTTTATTTGTATAGCGCTTTTAACAATTGTCATTTTCACAAAGCAGCTTTGGATGGAGCGGATCAAGGCTCGGCTTCAGACGCTTAAACACTCCAGACTAAACACGTATTTTTGGCGATGCTGAGACAGAGGAGATGAAACTCTGCACCGTCTGGGTTTAGATGTTAATCTGAAGGATGTTCATGATGAAGATTCCAGCAGGTGAGCTGACAGGACGGCAGGTGTAACTCTGATAAAGACTTGGCTGTGTGTGTGTGTGTGTGTGTGTGTGTGTGTGTGTGTGTGTGCGCGCTAAACTGAAGCTGCTTGCTTGGCTCCTGTAACACCCTCTATGATCTCATCAGCGGGGATCTGGAAATAAACTTCCAAAATTCTTTTTGAATGGAATAATTTCGCGCATTAATTGTAATGAATATTTGCGTTGAGAGGCTGCGTGAGACACTTTACACACGAATGAGTGCTGGATGAACCTCAGGTGTGTAGCGGCGACGGTGGAGTCCAGAGACTCGTTTAACACGTTGTTAATACACAGTACAGTAATACAGTACCAACTTGTATGTTTTTAATGAATTCATGATTTTTACCTCTAGAGGGCAGAAACTCAACTACTGCTAAACTAATCAGGACTAAACTACAGAGCTTTTCAAATCGCTTCAATGTATGTAAATACATTACATTACAGTGTATTCAAGATCAATCTGCATATTATCAGCTGCTATTTCTTTCTGTAAATGAGTTTGTTTGGAAAATAAAAACCTGTAGTTTTGTGTGTGTGTGTGAGAGAGAGACTGGTGTGTGTGTGCATGTAATGAGTGTGTGAGACTGGTGTGTGTGTGTGTGTGTGTAATGAGTGTGTGAGACTGGTGTGTGTGTGTAATGAGTGTGTGAGACTGGTGTGTGTGTGTAATGAGTGTGTGAGACTGGTGTGTGTGTGTGTAATGAGTGTGTGAGACTGGTGTGTGTGTGTAATGAGTGTGTGAGACTGGTGTGTGTGTGTGTAATGAGTGTGTGAGACTGGTGTGTGTGTGTAATGAGTGTGTGAGACTGGTGTGTGTGTGTAATGAGTGTGTGAGACTGGTGTGTGTGTGTAATGAGTGTGTGAGACTGGTGTGTGTGTGTAATGAGTGTGTGAGACTGGTGTGTGTGTGTAATGAGTGTGTGAGACTGGTGTGTGTGTGTAATGAGTGTGTGAGACTGGTGTGTGTGTATGAAATGAGTGTGTGAGACTGGTGTGTGTGTGTAATGAGTGTGTGAGACTGGTGTGTGTGTGTAATGAGTGTGTGAGACTGGTGTGTGTGTGTAATGAGTGTGTGAGACTGGTGTGTGTGTATGAAATGAGTGTGTGAGACTGGTGTGTGTGTATGAAATGAGTGTGTGAGACTGGTGTGTGTGTATGAAATGAGTGTGTGAGACTGGTGTGTGTGTGTATGAAATGAGTGTATGTATAATGAGTGTGTGTGTATGAAATGAGTGTGTGAGACTGGTGTGTGTGTGTATGAAATGAGTGTATGTATAATGAGTGTGTGTGTGTGTGTGTGTGTATGAAATGTGTGTGTGTGTGTGTGTG